>KZ118925.1:143482-238530 GCA_002153405.1 Mycosphaerella populi pn0402 | reverse complement strand
GGGGGAGCATTTGGCGGGTCTAATATGTCTTACCATTCTAACGCGGACAACCAGTCTGGTTACTATGGGCCAAGCTATGGCCGAGGTGGGTTTCGAGGTCGTGGTCGGGGTTACTATAACCAAGGTCGCGGCTCCTATGGAGGCTCCGGCATGAACAATTTCGGTCACGGCTCGTATGCTGGACTCCCAAACAGACCAACACCTAGTTCAACTACAGATGCTCTTAATGGAGCGCCAATTAACACTGACCCTTCTTCCCAGGTTGTGGAGACAGCCACCAGACAAGAGACAGGAGATGATAGTGCCCATGCAGAAGCAGTGCCCAACGAAGCAACTTCGGTAGACGGCACTGGCCAACAATTGCAAGGTATTCCTACCATTGACAGCTTGGATGAATCTGCTTCAGCAAGGTCTAGTTTCGGATACGGTCGTGGTGGTTACGCGCAAGGTCCAATGGGAAATCGCCGTGGGGGTTTCATGGGCCCAATACAACCTCATGTAGAACCAAGAATTCCAGGCGTGGAAGGTGCTCCTGCTGCACCTCGAGCGATGCGAGAAGGTCGCCCCAACACAAGTCTGCCACGACAGCGCGGTTTCCCCAATCATTCACGAGCTCCATCTGGGAGTAACGCCTCCCCCGTTCCAGTCAGGTAAGCCTCGTAAAGTAAACATGCAGAGACATTCACCTAACAACGCGCATAGCAACGATCCCGAGATTCCACAAGAACCGCAAAATCAGATTCCGGTTAATGACCTTTCTCAGCCTGCTGGTGCCAAGTCTCGATCTCCATCTTGTTCGCCCTCTCAAAATAGAGCCTCTAGGCCCCACTCACCTGCACAGGACGTTCAAGATGAACCCGAAAGCCGCCGTGGTCGCGATACGAGAACCAGAGACCGTCATTCGCGCTCCCCATCTCATGTCTCTTCACACCAATCTTCTAGGCTCCAGCACCGTAAAACCGATCGAGATCGCCGGGATGGCCGCCAATCCCATCGCTCCCGCCGCCATCCCAGCCGAGATGGCAGTCGCAGCCCGAACAGCAAAAACCGAACATCAGAACGATCTGAGAAACACGAAACTAACGGACACACGAGATCCGTTGATCTTTTAGACACTCGCAGCCTCGCTGGGCGAATCAGCAGTAACAATCGATCAAACCGAGACCGACCCAGCCAGCGCGAAGAAGTGCGAAACCGTGACCGAGTCAGAGACAGAGACAGCCACCGCCGAGATAAAGATAGAGACCGCGAGCGTGACCGGCGCGATCGAGACCGAAAAACAGATTCAGACCGCCGACAAGACCGCGACCGAGATCGAGACCGAGACAGGGCACGTGAACGGGGTCGTGATAGCGGGCGCGATCGAGAGAAAGACCGCAAGCGAACACGTCGTGACCGTTCCGAGACGGCGGATGCTAGCGAGCACTCGTCCTATCCCAAGTCTCGCCGTGTCAAGCGAAATGCAGATGACGATCGTGCTCGTGAGCGCGACAACGCCAAAACTTCTACGTCGGAGAAGGACCCGCACACTTTAGAGCGTGAGGCGCGGAACCAGGAGCGCATGATGCGAGAAAAGCAGCGGCGCGAGAAAGCGAGTTCTGGCAGCCGGCGCGACAGTCGTCCGGAGCGTGTGGTCGCAGGCCGCCTCATCAACTTCAAGTATGAGGACGAACTTTGAATATGAATGACAGAAGGGTAGTTTTTACAGGGCTCTTAAAAGTTGCATGGCACTGGGTGGCGTCTTTGATCATATCTTCTTCATGGCCCTCTGGCCTTTGTTTTCGCTCTTGCATTTGTTTATCTTCCTTAGCGAATGTGGCCAGTTCTCTCATTGCTTGCATGGCAGATACGAGCACCTTGAGGTCAACCCTCAAGTACATATCGACAGGATATGGAATACCAAGATTCATGGTTCGGTTACCGAATACTTCTTCTAGAGATAAACCTATAATTTTCACTACGAGTTGCTGAATAGCTTCCCGGGATGATCGCTCCTAGTCTAGAACATCGGTCACACAAAGAACTCTGGCCACTAAAATCTCCTAGCCCCAGCCAATATACTGTTTCACCAATGGAACACAGCCACAGCTGCCAGATCAGATCCACCAGAGAATCAGCGTGGCGAGATCTTTCGACTGCCTATCAGATCTCGGCTGACGTGCACGTCTGTGCACTTGATTTTGTAGACTTACTTCATTGACCTAGACGTGCTGGGATGCAATCAGGGAGTTGGGCTTCCATTTCGCATAGTTTCAGATCTCAAGATCACGTCATGCTGTATTGAAAGGCTTTTCCTCCCCATGTACTGGAGATGTGCCCCATCATGATTAATAGCATTTTGGCCTTTACTCACTCATTCAATCTTGCTATGAATATGGAAGCTTATGTGCATCAGTAAACAGTGACGTAGAATGTCCGAAGGACTCACTGTACCCTACGAAACGTTGCTTGCTGTGCCTGGCCTGCTCGCATCCATGGATCATACATCAGCGGCTAGGGCTTGGTGCCCGTTGACGTCACCGGGTGGGCAATTAATCTAAATGACCTTTTACACATCCAACACGGATGCTCATAGTTAAATAGAAATAATTCCCCGGGGGTTTTTCTTGCAAACTACTTCGGATAGGTTAAGTTTGATTAATCCAGCGCAATGAGTTCAAATATTTCAAACAACGTCAAGCAGCAGGTGCCTGGCACCGCTGAACCCCAAGACAAGAAATCTCAGACTTATTCTGAGTGGGCAAAAGATGCTTACAACGATAAATATGAGCAGTGGATGCCATGGATCGAAGACCAATATCTGCATTGGTTTGGCAAAGGTGATAACAAGGCTTCCTACGCTACCAAAGGTATGTGACACAAGTTTTACAAAAGTGACGATGCGTGAAAGAAATACTAACTGAAATGCTCTTACCTAGACTCTCTCTCGAAAACAAAATTAACTGGAGTTGACCAAGTTGATCAAGTCCAGGACGATGTTCATAACCTTGTTGGGAATCAGCTCGGCGACAAAGGCCTCCTGGCTCCCGTTGGACAGGCTGCTTCAAAGGAGGGTATCAACCGCGCCGAGCGCAACGGAAAAGAAGAAGACGGCTCTTATGGAGGCCCTGGTGCGTCTGTTGTTGATGCTGGCAAGAATGGGGTTAATGCGGTTGGATCAGGGCTTACTTCCGGGGGAGAATCTGTGAAGAATGCTGCTTCTGGGGGTGTGAGTGGTCTCACTGGCGCCTTGGGTAGGAAATAAGACGACCTAGAACCGGTTTTCGCGTTTTGAAGTTGAAGATACTGCTTTTATACATGTGAAATTATTTGGCACGAAATTGTTGCAACCTTACTTTTCTTAACTTTGACTTTGATTATGATACTTAATATATTTGTGGATATATATTGTTTACTCCAAGGTTGTGTACATACGGTTTGATCAAGTTCCGAAGTCCGAGAACGGTTCACTTTCTTCATATTTCTCATCAGTACCTTTGGACATTCGACACCTTAGAATTTTTGAGGGTTCCAAGGTTATCGACAATACTACCACAGCGAATGAATTTGCCTTGCGAACATGCCGAAATATATTCGTCACTTTGTTGAATAAAATCAAAGACACCTTGAAATTTATAATGACGGGAAGCAATTTGTCCTCCAACAAATTTGTGGCGAACGGAGCTTAGCGTCTTAGTTCTTATCTGGGTTTCAAGCACAGCGTCTCGACCTCGAGTCCTCACATTCGCATATCTACAGGTCAGCAAAGCTGCGAAGGCTTCTGAGTGGTGAACGAGCCCAGGCTAGTCCTAAAATAGCCAAGCGAGGCGCTACAATTGGTCGATAAGTACTAAGTGGAGGCAGATGACATCACGCATTCTTCTATCAGCGCCTGACAGTCCCCCGATTCGACCTAGATCGTTGCTAACGCTAGATGGATTGCCCGGAATAACGAACTTGAGCCCTAGTTTACTTTTATGGAAGAGACATATTGGTGGCTGAGGTGGGATTCAAGATTGGTGGCATTCTTAGATCCTATTGCCAAGGCTAGTATTATACAGGAGCTTCCGGTGGATAGGAGAAATGGCGTCTTCGCCGTCATCACGGAAAGTCTGTGGTATGTGTGGTTACTGTACCTTGTTTATCTGCCACGGGTCTGTTTATCACTTGTACGATGGAAAATCTGCATACTTGAGCATAACGTGCTCTTTCCTTATCAAAAACTCTCTTCAGCTATTGTGAATCTCGACTCGATGATCTTCATAACGTGCAAGCATAACTTATAGCCTTTTTACGGATTCTGGAAACTGATTTTGGGTCGCAAATCGAGGAGTACTCACTCATCCTGCTGCTATTCAAAGTAGACCAAAGGCATTGACTTGGAATTAGGAGCTGCTATCTGGCTAGTGGGTTGGACCACTCTAGCACCCATGCTGACGGCCTTTTCATTGAAACGACTCGATCTTCATTATTTGGATAGACATAGTCAAATTCATTCCAAGATTGCAGAAGTTTTGCTGAAAAGGACCGCGTTTACATACAAGCGAAATCCATATTAAGGGAAAGAAATTTCAAGAATAAGACAGACATGTATTGACAGAACCGCTAGAGAAACACTCGACTACATATCCACATTCAATTGCACATCATCTACGTTGACACCCAGGGAAGGTCATGCTGGGACAAAAAGACGCACCGGGGGAACTCCAGGATGGTATCGGCGATAAGAACTTCATAGTGTTTATCGTGACAATGAAACTTAGTTGAGCTTGCTCTTCAGGGATTCGAGCTCCGAGGTCAAGGCCTGCATCTGCTCCGCCTGGTTGGCGATGGTCTTGGTCTGGGCAGCGATAAGGTTCTTGATCTCTTCAATATCACGAGAGACGTTGGAGCCCCCGGCGGAGGTAGAGGTGGTAGAGGTCTACACTCGTTAGTATGATATTCTTTGATCATAAATACAAGATCACTTACAGAAGTTGCAGGTGCAGCAGCAGGAGCAGGAGCAGGAGCAGAGACAGGGGAGGGGGTAGCTGCGGGCTGGGGCTTGGCCTCCGGCTCCTTACGGACAGGGGTGCTGACTCGCGGCGATGATGACTCCGTGGCAGTACGGCTAGGACGCTCGACGGGCTTGGCAACCTCTTCGAAACTCGAGTCATCTTCAACAGGGGCGGTCTCCTCCTCGTCATCGGCAAATTTGTTAACCATTGCAGCCATAGAAGCACCCTGATCCTTCATGGACACAGCAGGGCGAGCAGCGGGAGTAGGCTCCGAAACAGGTTCGCGGGGAGTGGGCTTCACGACAGTAGGCTCAGCAGCCTTCTTCACCTCAGGCTCAGCAGGCTTAGGTGCAGGGGCATCAAGAGTGCCAGTGGGCTTCTCGACGGCCCCGGTGACTTCCTGGACGCCCTGACCATCATAGAGACTTGCCATAGAGATCTTGGCGGGAATGGCTTCCTTGCCGGAGAACCACTCGGACGCGTTCATGGCGGGAGTCGAGCCAGTGGTGGGAGGGTAGATATCATCTTGGAACGTTTCAGCCCGACGAGGGACAATGAAGGAAATGGGCTCCACGTAACTGTCATTGACAGTCTTGAAGGCTCGAGTAAGCTCGTTTTCGTGCATATTGACACCGCGCTTGGGCATGAATGCAACACCACGCTGTGGGTCAGCAGACTTGTACTCGGAAAGGAACTCGAATTTGTCGTTCTCCAGCTCAAAGTATCGGATATTACCGTCACTAGATGGGGGAAGAAAACAACAACATTAGACACTTGAATACGTCGTATAGGATACAAATGACATACCCTCGTCCAGCCAGGTACAGCATGCTGGTGTCGTCATCCCAGAAAGGCATGCAGACACCAGAAATCGAGTCCAGAGTTTTGAAGCCACTGACGGGTTCCCGAGCGGCGCGAATATCCCACAGAGCTAGTTGACGATCACTCATCTTAGAGAAACCGGTGGTCGCAATCCGGTCCCGCTCACCCAGCCAAACAGAGCGACTGTTCTTGGCTCCAGTGTGTCCCTGGCCCTCGTGCACTGGGCGTTCCTGACGCACATCCCAAATGCGAAGCTTCTTGTCCCGAGAAGTAGTGACCAACAAGGAGCCATTGGCACTCCATGACAGGGATTGCACAATGTCACCAATGTTGAGACTGTGCTTCGCTGCACCCGCCTCAATATCCCAAAGCTTCACAGTGTAGTCTCCCGACGCCGTTGCTAGCACGTGTCCGACCTTCCTGTGGCGGACGTTAATATCGAACGTTCGCATTGCATGCTGGGAATGATTGTGCCTTACTTAGGATGGCCGCTCAGCTTGCCAACGGGGGCAATGTCTTCGATCTCATCCGCCTCCACATCAGGGCGGACAGTGAAGTTCTCTGGAACCCGCCAGAGAAACACCTAAGGCTAGTGAGTAGCAGTCCTCCTAGAACATTTAGAATTGCGCCTCTACCTTGCCGTCATCAGATCCAGAAGCAATAAGGTCATCGTTGAAGGGGTTCCTGTTGGCGTCAACCTAATGTTGGGAATATTCGTAATTCAATCCACCTTACCAGTCGGTGTCGAGCACGACCGCAGTGTGTCCGCGGAACACAGGGATACGGTCTGGCAATTTGCCTCTCTCCTCGAGAGGAATGACTGCGAAAGCTCCACCACCACCAGCCTCCCAATTGACCGCTAAGTTCTTCGGGTTAACCTGTTTTTGGCGACCGTTAGCTTCGAGAGGGGCACTGCGGCGAACGTCAGGGGGGCGGTGGCGCGACGGACCTTGAGCAGGTTGGTATCCCAGGCATTTCGCGAGACTCGGAGGTTATCGTAGCATGAATCCTGTGCTAGTGATTAATATACACATGCGGCTTGAGTCGCAGGAAGCGAGGGGGCAAGCTGATACCTTTCGCGTCGAACGCCCGAAGACGTGGCCTTCCTCAACGGTCAGCGGGGAACGGGAATCGGGTAGATCAATGGAACTCACGATATTTGGAGGAACGCACAAAACGCCCAGACATTGTCAAGCCAGCAGCCGAGGAAGAAATGGGGATAGAAATACAAATTCCTGAGGAGACGGAGAAAAGGAAAGATCTAGGAGCTGTGCTGGAGCAGGGTGCGGCAAACTGGGGCCCTTTTTGGTTTCAGCGGGCCAGGTGGAGACTGCGCAGGCCTTAGACTGGCGTCAGTATCGAGGCGCAGGGTACGATTTGTACAGAGGGATCCAACAGGCTGGCTCAGCAATGGGGGGGAGTGACTCCTAGTAACGATAAAAGAAACACTTGACTGAAGCAGATTGGAGATAGAGTATGGGCGAGGGAATGTTCCAATAGTGGAATTCCCTCACGTGCGGTATACTACATACGGGCATTTTCTTACGGAGTTACTGCGACTGGACTATGCATTGTCACAACCTGACTATATCTCCTACCATTGGTGATCGAGCGTACCTCCCATGTATATTCCTGCGTATGTTAAAAATGCATATGATTTGCTACGCACGGGAACTAGCAATTGCAGAACTGGAGATGACCAAAAGATTCCCTTTATCTAGCGTAGGAACTATAGCAAATTCCAAGGCATATATACCATACATATTCGAAAATACGCGGAAACACTCCCCCCCTCCCTATACACTGAGGTACATTGCAATTTACATCCAAAACTCAGATCAGATGAAAGGCCACCTGGGAAACTGCTACTCCATGTTTCGAAGTGCCAGACTGTTGTATCAGGATACGCACGGCCGCTAATCCCGATCGGGGCAACAGCTGCTGACTCATCGTTTGTTTACTCCGGTCTCTCCAGAAACCGCAGTACATCATACATCCTGACTTATTGTCCCCGCCCTCTGGCATCGAAAGAAGACCGTGGCTGCACGAGAGTTCCTACTTCTCGCCCGGATTCTTTATTCCCCAGCGACCTGGCGCGCAACCAATCCAGCCTCTAATTCCAGCATGGACGACGAGAACATGGTAAATAAACCTACCCGCATTCCATCCGCAAACTGCGCACATCCTTACTGATGATCCGCAGAACCAGCCTCGCGCATCGACTCGCACCCGTATTCCCCAAGCAGGGGGAGGGGCGACACTCAGAGAAATGAATTCCGCAACAGCCAATTCCCGGTCTGGGATTCTACCACCGGGTTCGATCGCTAACAAGACACTCTCACGTATGCTCCCCCGGCGCACTCATTCATGTCGGCGCAGCTGGGGCATATTAAGCTAACTCTAATCTCAAGCAACACGACCGAAGACAGCTGGTCCTTACGATCAAAAAAAGTCCGCATCAGTTTCGCGTACCACTAACCCACCACCCAAGATGCATGGTCGCAACAATTCCTACGCATCCTCCACGATGTCGCGAGCCGGTTCTATCTCCTCTCGACCCCCCGGATCTCACACTGCGAGTGTAGGTACCCGATCGGGGCTATCCCGTCCAAACTCTGCGCTGGGTCTCCGAAAAGCGCACCCTTCGATTCAGCGCCCTGCGACGTCACTCGATACATATGCTGAGGATAGCGCTGGAACGGTTCTTCCCCAAAAACGTAAGGGTATGCAATCCTCTTTTCTATCTTTCCCTTCTTCCTGCCCTATCGGTCCCTGGGACTCGGATGCATTTGGCTTGCTTTACGATGGATGGCGTAAGGTTTCACTTGTCGCTTCGGAGACTGCGCCCGAGGAACTTAATGGCCTGGATCAGTCCTCCCAGCTCGTGCTTGTGGATTCCAATGACTCTGAGCCCTCAAAACTCAGTCCGTTGTTCAAGATTCCTTCCAAACCGTGTTCGACCCAGTCTGTATCTCCTGCCAGGACTCCGAAAAGGACCCCTAAGAGACCACCACCCCCTCAATTCCTTACAAAAAATTCTTCAGTGACATGTTTTGACCATACATTTGACCATAATACAGACACCGAATGGAACCACGAAATTCGCGAGCGGAGTATGGACGATATGTTCAGGACCTTCATGGATCGCATGACACAACAAGGACAAGACGCCTCCGGCTGGAAGGACAGTGTGGAAATCTACAAATCTCGGAGTACGTTTGAAACTACATGTGCGGATTTGCAAGTTCTCTAATGCCAGCAACAGTTTCCGAACTAGAAAAGGCTCGTGACGGGCTGACAGAGACTAATCTCTCTCAGAAAGTGGAGATGGATTCTCTAAAACAGCAACTGATCGCTGCTGAAAACTCAATGAGAGATGCTCGCCGCGAGCAAGAAATTGCTCTGGATGATCTGGATCGACGGCAGCGCGCTGAAATTGAATCGATCAAGCAAGATAGTAAAAAAGAGCAAGAAATCAAAGCGTTGCAACACAAGGAACAGATGCTTGCAGTCAAATCTAAATTTGACAGCCTTATTGAAAATGAAAAAGCGAACAAGATTCGTGAGCTCAGTCATTTGACCTCCCAGTCAGCCATGGATGTCCAAAAGTCGCAAATTGAGTTGACCAACAAGGAGCGGGAGCTGGCCTCAGCGCGTGATGATCTTGAGAAGCTCAAGTCTGAACTGGAAAATCAGAAGTCCGATTTCGACCGAGAGCGCAAGAACCTTCACAATGAACTGGACAGAGAGCGAAAGATCGTCAATGAAGTCCGACATAACCTGGACACCTCGAATAGCAGCAGCATAACCCTGGAGTCAACAATCCGGGCTCTTAAAGCACGAATCGAATTCCTTGAAAGTGGTCGTGAAGAACAATCACAGGCATTTGAGCGCTGCAACCAAACCATGGTGGATGCGCTGGCCGAGACCGACGCTGTCAAGGAGAAACTTCGGAAGGAAGAGACTCTTCGTCGCAAGCTTCACAATCAGGTTCAGGAATTGAAGGGAAATATTCGGGTTTTCTGCCGCGTTCGTCCATCGCTAAACAGCGAGCCAGCTACTTTGATCGCTCCCATGCAGTACCCCGACGATGCAGAAGAGTCCAAGGAAATCAACGTGCTTGGCCCCGAAGAGAAAAGTAGTCTTGGAACAGTCTCTCGCAAGAATAACACCTTCTCTTTTGACCGAGTGTTCGGGCCGTCTACCCAGAACGCTGAAGTCTTTGATGAAATCAGTCAGCTTGTTCAAAGCGCTTTGGACGGTTATAATGTTTGTATTTTCTGTTACGGGCAGACTGGAAGTGGTAAGACTCACACCATGTCCTCTGTCGACGGTATGATCCCCCGAGCTGTCCACCAGATCTACGAAACTGCCCAGAGTCTCGAAGAAAAAGGATGGCGTTATACTATGGAGGGAAATTTTGTGGAGGTCTACAATGAGAATCTCAATGACCTGCTTGGCAACCCCGATGAGCTTGATAAGAAAAAGCACGAAATCCGCCATGACATGCAACGTGGCAAGACCACTATCACCGATATTAATACAGTCGAGCTTGAGTCTCCTGAGATGGTTGAATCGATTCTTGAGCGTGCTGCTGCGAACCGTTCAGTGGCTGCCACAAAAGCCAATGAACGTTCCTCCCGATCTCACTCTGTTTTCATCTTAAAATTGAAGGGTGAGAACTATATCACTGGAGAACGCAGTGAAGGCACACTCAACCTTGTGGACCTTGCTGGCAGCGAACGTTTAAGCCACAGTGGTGCCACAGGCGACCGCCTCAAGGAAACCCAAAACATTAACCGTAGCTTGAGCTCATTGGGCGACGTTATTTCTGCCCTCGGACAAGGCAAGGATGGCGGCCACATCCCCTATCGTAATAGCAAGGTATGTCACCAACTAGATTTCCTATCATTCCACCTGCGATGCTAACTGTGGATGCGCATAGCTTACTTACCTCCTTCAATTCTCCCTCGGTGGCAACTCCAAGACCTTGATGTTTGTTATGGTCAGCCCGCTTCAAGCTCACTTGTCTGAGACATTGACAAGTTTGAAGTTCGCTACCAAAGTACACAATACCCATATTGGCACTGCCAAGCGCCAGGCGCGTGTCCGCGACTGCTGAGCATTACGATACCTTTTACTTTTGCATATATTGTTGTTTTGATTGTATTTGCTTTCTATTGCGCTAGAGGTCTTTGACGCTCCTGTCCTCTAGCCTGGTGTTTGGGTTGAATTCTTTAATTCTGTCTGTGGTGCTGCGCGGGCGTTTGAAACTCGATCTTATCCCCAATGTCTCGGACGAGGTTCAATCTACGACTTGCTGCAGTATGCCAATCAATGCACAGCGACAGATTAAATTCTAATCACTTTCCGTTCTTGTTTGCCATAGTTCGTTAAGCGTAATATAACAAGTCATATGTATTTGAACACTCGCTGGAATATGCCTGAGTATATCAGAAAGTACGTTCCTGCGTATGTTCAAATGCATAAGAGTTAGCTTCTAGAGTACTCGTAATGGATATTTGTGAAAAAGAGATTCTTCCATTCAAGGTAGCCCAAAAAACTCGTCGATCATGCGTTTGATCTCATTCGCTCTTTGGCGTACGCTTTTTGTGTTGCATATTCCTTCCTCGCAGATGTATTCATCAATCAATTCTCCAGGCACCCACTCAAAGTAGACATTACCCACATCGACAGTGCAGTTTGTGGTCTGCAGTTGAGATCTTTCCAGCCCCTCTTGAATGACGTCGGCCCCCTTCATCCCGCTGGAGAGCCAGCTACTTATTACCTCAGTTCGGCTGTTCTTCTCACTCTCGTGACGTTCTTGGCTTTCAGGATCTGCAATCTTTTCAAGACTGCTTAATACTAATATCTTGACACTGGGACTGATGTGTTTTGCGCTAAGCACAGTTGGCAAGGATCCTGTTTTGTTGCTGACCTCGCCGAGATGTGAGATTCTATCGGCTCCTAGAAGGACAAAATCAGCATCAACAGCTGCCAGAGCAGCAGATGCATCTGTATATATTGTCATATTCAGGAAACGGCCCGAGGAGGGTGGGAATCTCAGTTGGAACTCGGTGAGCAGAGAAGAGCCCATACTAGCTCCTTCAAAAAGTGGGCGAGACTCCAAGATACGTAGATCAAGATTTGGGATAGGCAGTGATGCAAAAGCACCAAGAATACAATCACGTATGGTTGAGCTTGCTGACGTTGTAAGTATTGTGAGCGTGTTCCTGGATCTGGCCTTTACCACTGGCAAGAAATTAATTTGCAGATACAGCGCGAATGAGTCTTTGATACGAAGAGGTAACTTTTGCCGCTCTTCCAATTGCTGATCGACGATAGCCAGGATAAGCCTCCAGTCTTCTCCATCCTCAGAATCTCTTCCGACCATGTTCTTGAGCTCAGCCAAAGTACGGAGAAGAGCGTTCAAAGTGGCCGCTCCCATGCTTTCCCGGCCGTTCTTCCAGAGATGCCATGCAGCAGTGCATGCTGTTTCCCACCAGGTTGATTCGCCCCTGAGATTTGCAAGAACATCTCTGAATGTCTTCATTGCTTTGGTGGTCAGTTCATGAGAACCGCTTTCGTGATCATTTTTTAGTTGTTCTAGCCCTATGCGAAGAGCATTACCTGCCGTTTTGTTCATTTCGGCTTCGAAACACACACATCGCAGACTTTGGGCTATATGAGAAGCTCTTGCTGATTCCATCTTGTGTATTACTTCCTTTGCGTCATGCCATTCCCACCTTGATTGTTGCGCATTTGGCTCCATTGCATGTTCTCCAGGCGCCTCATCTTGAGTCTTGAGTTGGAAAGCGAAGGGGTACAGCACGACTTGACTGATTTCATCGTTATCGAAAGTGAAGGGTTTCCCTTTGCGATATAGTTCGACATCACGAGACGTGAGCCTATGTTGCTGCCTCAGCTCACGCCATGCTGCAGTAGTAGGAGATTCATAGGGTTGAATGAATCCAGATATTGGAGCCAGGTCACTTCTTCGAACCCAGTTAGTACATATTGCATGATCCATTCAATGAAAAAAAAAACCCCCGTGAGATGTCAGAAGGGGAACATCATACTCGCTATCTTCTATGTTCCCGCTGCACCGGGATAATGCGACCTGCTGTTGTTCTCCAGTCCCCAAGAAAATGAACAGTGATACCATCGCCTTCCTTTGGGACGCAACATTCTTCTGATCTTCCGATTCGCCTGTCATTCTGATGATATTAGCACTGGTAAGTTATCCAGGATTGTGAGAATCAGCAAGTCATGCGGGGGCACGCGGACGTGGTTCGACAACGTCACACATGGCAGCGGGAACCTTGGAAGTAACCTTGGAAGTAACCTTGGAAAGGAATATTAGGTATACACCTCAGAGTATCGTCAGATATACCTCTACTGAAATGCGGATGATCCAAATTTATTTCGATAATAGATGTATTAAGCCGAAGACGGCAGGCAGAACTCTCAGAATAGAGTGCCATCTCCTTCCATGAGGATCGGGCTAGACTTTGTATGAGGTCTGTACTTCGCCGCTAGCTCACGACCTCCTTTCCAAGAGCCAGCCTCTAACATCTGAGCCATGTTCAGAGTTACTCCTTGTTGTGAAAATTTGGCACTGACGAGTTCATGTAGCTTGTCTAGCAATGCAACCGTCAATGCTCGCCACTCGACTATTGTATCGCTAGTTGTGTTATAGACAGGTAGATCCTGCTTTGAGCTCTCAAGGCCTTTCGCCAAAGTATCCTCCTTCAGCTTAAGAACTCCCATGTCAACAAAAAGACCACCATTTCTATATTCAGCGAGTCCGGTCCCACGTTCTGCATTTTCCCATTCAAGTCCCAGAATTCTTGTCATAGGTACTGAAAGCGAGTATGCCAACCACTGTGTCAACTTGTGAAAGGGTTGAATGTTCGCTGTCTCACTCTTATTCCCTGAATCAGAATTTAAGCGACCCAGGACCTCGAGGGGCCAGGCATCTCCTATGGGGACACCACGTATATGAGTGCGATCCTTGGACCAAGCAGGAAGAAGAGTCTCCTGAAGGGCCCCCCATAGGTATTCGAAATTGAGACGGTCCGAATTGCCACGGCTTTGAAGCAAATAATCTGGAGTATAAACCCATCAGTCACCATTGGGGAGTTGGAACGTAATTTTGCATACCAACAAGGTTCCCAGGGCGGCCGGCCTGCCCGAAGATCTTTGGCAAAGCCAAGAACGAGGAGCCTACATTCTGTAGTAGAGTCACTCGCGACTCGTCACCGACTATGGGATTATTCGCAGTGACTTGGAAATGCTGACGGAACTTCTCGCTCGTAAGATTCGATAGCCCCCGTCCTAGATAGCAAGATATTAGCATTGACTTGTCAGGATTGCTTGGATAATTCACCATCGACGGTTTCAGGCTTGCTGCCATCACTCGAGAAAGCACCAGCTTGAAACATATACAAGGCAGCAACAGCAATGCCCTCACTTCGCCCATACGTATTCTCGGTTCCTGGCTCCGCGAATTTCCAAGTGTCGCCAGCACCAGCGTCTAACAGAACCGCCACAAAGAATAGATCTACGAGACGTCGCGCAACTTCGTTCTTGTCATGTCCTTGATCCTTCCAGCGCTGAATGAGTTTGTCGATCCGCCCAATGCCACCAACTTCGAAGTGCTGCCACCGGCCATGGGGAGGGATTTGGTCGAATTTGTCTGGCCCGAAGTCCCTCTATCAATTAGTCAGAAATGGTCGCACGAGTATGCAACATCTGGGTCCTTGCTTACAGTTATGATGCCAGAAACAAATTCCGCAGTAGCGGGCATAAGATCCTCATGGTAGACAAAGTGCGTGAGCTTGTCCTGCTCTGCAGCTTTGAGGACCAAGCTTGCACGCTCACGTACAGCTTGGAGGCTCTTTAGATACTCGATATCAGCCATGGTTCGGTGCCAACAGATTGCGAAGGGTGTAAGATTGCAGAAGACACAGACTGAAGGCTTCTCAAGCTCCGCGCCCAGAGTTCCTTGTTTATCTGCCCCTCCTCACGTGGGCTGCATTAACGAGGTTGCAGTTCTGTGTCAGCCCTCAGCACCCCCGCATATTATTAGATAAGAGCTGCAGGAATCGTGGGTGGCGATAAGGTCTTATCACGCTTGATCTGTGTTAATTATCTGTTACTATGCCAGCCTGTGGCTGTTCGTCATGTATACGTCGCGAAAACCCTCTAGTTCTAGAATTTTGGGTCAACCAGAATACATAGCGTCATCCCCCCCCCCAGGTGGGCCAGGTGGGCATTCAAACCCAAGGCGACGAATCTCCCCATCTATAGCCTGGACTTGTAGGTGCTAAAGAATTTCACCTTTCAAACATTGGAATCTCCAACCACCGAGTTGTCCTAGCATTTTAGGGCGAACCCACGAGAAAAATGCCAATCTACACGGGGTCGTGTTATTGCCGCACAATCCGGTACGAGCTGCACTTGGCCTCCCTTGGTGATGCCCGCACGTCTCTCTGCCACTGCAACAACTGTAAAGTATGTGTCAAATGAACATGGAGGCTTCGAATAGGAATCAATATAAGAACTGACATATGATTCGAAAAGAAAGCCTTTGGGACAAACTATGGGCTTACAGCTAAAGTACCCAAGGAAAGTATTCATCTAACATCAGGAACTCCAAAGGAACATGTCGCAGACAACGGATCGGGCACGATGCTGTATCGCGAATTTTGCGATACATGTGGAAGCTTTATTTTAGAATATGGGGTATCTCGTTCCGACCAGGGGCCGAGAGACCAGCCAACCAGAGTGACTGACGATAAACTTAGGAACATGCCAAAGAATCCTTCCGATATATTTGTATCGGCTCGCTAGATGATCCACAGGATTTCCCTCCTGTGGGAGAATTCTTTTGCTCGAGTCGCGTGGCTTGGATGCCGGAAATTCCCAGTGAGTGCTAGTGCTAGTGCTGCTCGTGTCAAGATACCCGCTGACAAGTACAGATGTGTTTCACAAACAAGGAATCAAAAAGTAGGGACTTCTGGTGCAACATGCGTATATGAACTCTCGAAATAAAAGTAATGTTATTAAAAGCGCGCCCTCGCGCATTCCTCCCATCGGCCGAGCATCGCGAAACGAAGAGACGACCCAAAAAAAAAAAGAGTATCGAATAAATGTCACAGACGCCATGGAAATCGTGTATATGGATCCAAAGGGCCCCTACCCATGAGAATATCCATAAAAAACCAAGAATGCAGAGAATGCAGAAAACAAGAGAGTCGCGAATCATTAGGATTTGCGTAGCTTAGGCTCGCGCATCGTGGGGACAGGATCGACCGAGTGGCTCGATCGAGTGGGCTTTGGCGTCGACTTGGACTGAGTGCGTCCCACATAGAAACATAGGAGCTGTTCCTGATAGCAGTGGCTACATTGAGGCTTGGAGTGATCACAAGGCACCCCCCATTCTCGACACGCCCTGCAGTCCTCGGGCTGACTCAAGTAGGGCTGAGGAGGCTGCGGATGGCCGGAATCATTGCCCCACCAGAACCATCGAGAGACGCGACTGCACACTCCGAGTTGGCAGCCTCTGGGCTGGGCTGGCTGCTTGGAGGCGCCAGTTTTGACGGGACGCGTCGCTCTGTGAAGACATACTGAAATAAGGATTTTGCCACAGGGACGTCATTTTGTGTCAGGGGGATCACTAACCGTGAGACCGGCATCCCCATGATGGGTAACGGATAATATTTTCATTGAGCGAACTATTGTCTGGAGGTTGAAGGGTGAAGAATGGAAAGGGGACTATGGTAAACGAGGGATTGTAAGGCAGCCGCCAGTCTAACATCCCAGCACCAGAGCCCAAACCCCCAGGAGATCGGGCGATGGGATGTATAGCTTAGCGGTCTAGCGCGCAATTTGTCAACATCCTCGCTTTAGGTGATTGGGCAAGATCATTACCGGGACTGGAGTCCAGTGCAGACGGGAAAACTCACAGGCGAGAGGGGCTGGAACGTCATAGCCACTTCAGTGGCAGGAGAGAGCCGTTCTAGTGCCCCAAGAGAACAAAGGACGAGAAGGAAAGAATGGGCTGATCATTCCAACTACTGGTAAGTCTTTTGTGGGGTAATAAAAATTAAGGGCCCACGGTATGGATCGCATCACGGACGCCATCTGCGCAGATCACCAGAACCTGCAGTCATACTATGGCCGCATTGTCCACGCAGAGAGCTCGGACGAGCAGATTCGCTATCAGAATGTGTTCACCTGGGAACTGGCTCGACATGTGGTTGCAGAGGAACTAGTGCTGTACCCGGCGCTAGAAAAGCACCTCCATGAAGACGCCGCGGAGGATCGCCGTCAGCACCAGTCGGTAAGTGGGCTGGAGGAGCAGAGTAGGGGCTTTTTCATTGGCCTGCGGATCGATCGGATACTGATGCTGTCATAGATCAAGGAGCAGCTGGCGACATTTCAGAACCTCCCCGCGTCAGACCCGCAGTTCCTCCCAACGATCAAGGCCCTGATGGAGGATCTGGAAAAGCACGTCCGCCGTGAAGAATCTGTGGAGTTGGCCAATTTAGAGAATGCAATTCCAAGCCACGAGAGTGTTCGGTTGGCCCGGTCTTTTGACCGCACGAAACATTTCGTGCCCACGCGTGCTCATCCTGGTGCGCCAACTCAGCCACCGTACCAAACAGCTGTTGGCTTGATTACAGCCCCGCTGGATTATCTGCAAGACCTCTTTCGTAAGTGGCCAGAGAACGAGGAAACCCAGCATGGGCCGTCAGAATAATGGTGCAAAGGGGAATTTACCATGACTAGGGGTACTTCTCTTTTTCTTGCCCACGCTATGCTTAATATTCGTCATCAAAATTAGCCCAAGCTACTCATTGATCGATTATCGATGCACCTCCATCAACTAATATATACTCTCCATTGACATAAGACGACATATTACTAGCGAAGAATACGACTCTCCATGAGTTTCCTTTTTCCCACACGCACTCCCGTTCATGTCACTTCCATCAATCACCAAAGTTTCTTTGACTGACAGATGTATTATCGATACTATATTACGTCTTTTTACAAGTTACCTTTACATAATTACCTGTCTCCTGTATGTGAGTTGGGAGATGGATGAAATGTGTTGCTTCGACCAATGACTACTCTATATAGAATCCTCAAATTTTGCCGGTGTCTATAAACACTTGGCTCGGGGCTATAAATGATGGATGTAATTAAAACCGGGAAAGACCTAGTCGTTCAAAATAGAGATTAAACTGATTTAGTGAGAGGTCATCCACCTCCTCAGCCAGTCCCTGATGTAACAGTCAAGAATCCCATCCTCAATAATCCTTAACCTCCCATTTCTCAGTGTGACGCTATCTCGTTCTGCCTTATGTGTAATAAATTCGCTTGGCCCAGGCCGTGGTTTCTCATTATTCTGCGCGTGCATAGACTCATAATGCTGGATCAGTTTCACAGCAGGATTAACATGAACCTCTCCGCGAGCTTCACTCTTGCGGAGCAAAGTTAACCACTCATCGAATGAGACAACTTCAAACTGAAAGCCATTCCTGTGTAATGCTTCCAAAAGGGCTGACCACGAGAACTGGCGTGGGTTGCACACATTATAGACTGAGTTATCCATGCCGTGCATCTCAAAAGCACTTGATGGGCCACTTTGAACCAAATTCCGACTGGCCCTGGAGTTGAGGTTCGTCAGTTCCACAATTGTGGATGCAAGCTTATCGACAGGCAGCCAAGAACATGTTCCACCTATATCAGGTAAAGCTTTTAGTGTCAATGATGATCGAATCATGAGGGGGAGTGCTTCAAGATCGTTCCACAAGCCACGCTTGGAGTGACCTGAGACCTGGCCGATTCGGAGTGAGTATGTTCGCGCTCCTTCAATATTTGCTTTGCTGACAATGTGCTCGCCCACAAGCTTTGATCGTCCGTAGCCCATACATCCACTTTCCAGCTCCACTGGGCTTTCATCAATCTCCCTGGACTGCGAACAGAGTGCGACTGATATTGAGGAGCAGAACATTAGGGCTGCAGGCTCTTCTCGTCGAACTGACAATGAGAATCTGATGAGATTCTGGAGACCATGTATATGGGGCTCAAAATAAGCTAGTGGCATGTTGAAGTTGACGGGCCAAGCGGCATGTATGATTTGTGTCACATTGCTTCGCATTTCATGAATCGTGCTTTTATCCAAACCAAAATTTGGTTGGTCGAGAGGGGAGTTGAAGGCGATGATACGGGAAGCTTGATCAGTTGTAATTTTCAGGGTTTTGTCAGCCAGACTCTGGAATACAGCTTCCAATGGGCTTGATCGGCGTGTAAAGCAGTAAACTTTTGCGACTGTCTCGTCTTTTAAAATCTCATAAAGCGTATGAGCTCCAACAGCACCGGTTGCTCCGGTGAGAATCTTCACATGGTGTTATTAGTTGTGGTTCAATATTTCGGGATAATGATTGGAAGGCTTACCACACTCCTTGAAATCGAAGCACTTTCTTGCGGAATATGAGTTCCAAAATCTGAATATCTTTTGATTAGACTTCTCATGAAGACTGTATCATCTTTTGCCGCGGATATTTCCAATCCATTCTGCACTGAGCAGATATAATCAGCAAGGCGCGCGATATTTCCCATCTCGTATATCACATGTTGTTTGAAACTTTCCGCCTCAAGTCGAAAAGTCTGTAGGATCAAGCGACGAAATTGCATAGCCTTTAAACTATCCATTCCAGCGGAGAAAAAGTCTGCTGTGGTAATAGAAATGGCCACATCCAAACTTTCCCTACACAATCGCAGCAAAAGTGATTTAGTTCCATCCAGATCGAGAAAAGCATTGCCACAGACATTTTCTGCCAATGAGTAAACTTGTTCGATGATGTCTGCATACTGTGAATAAACTTTCCCCCTGATCATTGATCCCTTATCCGTTCGTGGAAAATTGGGATCGTAAGGCAAAATAGTGGTCAGATCTTTTGACATCTGGGAGAATCTGTCCGCGCGGACGTTGGCCTCCTCCACAATGGGCCAAATTTCTTTTAGAAAGTCATCATCCGAAGTCCTCGAAGCAGGATTGCCTCCATGTCGAAATATTAACAAGCCTGGAGCCGATCTCCCCAGACCAACGACCACTGCTTCATGAATCAAAGGGTGCTGCTTTATATGGCCTTCGATAGCCAAGGGGAGTACTTTCTCTCCATTCGTGAGAGTTATTCTATCATCAAGTCTGGAAACAAACTTCCACCGATGGGGGATTGTGGGGTGGGGTGTGAAAACATCCTTGGAATGAAATGAGCCAGGAGGATCGTCTGAGTTGGAGGTTGTCAGCGCCGGGTGCCCCGATAGGTAGACACATTCGTAGAAAGAATTTCCAATTGGCTTCATCCATATGTTTGATCGAATATTATCGAAAAATTTCAAATAATTCCAATAGGAATCCCTTGCTGGTCTGGAAATTGAGTCGGCAACCAATCCAGCCTCAGTACTGTGCCCAAGTTAACTCAATTATCGGATTATTCAATTGACGCTGACTTACCAACCGAATGAGCCACCAAACCGAACACCCTCCCTCACAAGAAGGTCTCCCAGTTCATCTGGACATGGAGCCCCTCCGTATGTAACAAGCTTACATTGCCTTAAAGCATCGATCCCTCGAGGGCTTGAGACTACAAGCTGAAGCATGTAGGGTACAGCTGCAACCAATTGGGGTCGAGCCTTTTCAAGGGCAGCAATGATTGACATTTCATCGAGTGGCAGAGCTGCGTTCCACAAATAAGCTGTCTTTCGCATCCAAATTGCCTGTAACGCTGTAGAAATCCCGTGGAGGTGACACCAGGGAAGCGGGTTGAATGATGTTAAGCCAGGCCCCCTTGGCGGATGAGACATGAGTGCCATATGTGAGAGAAACATTGGTTTAGGAACGCCAGTAGAGCCTGAAGAGTGGAGAATTAAAGCAATGTCATTGCTTCGGCGTAAAGACGTCCTAACTCCGTGCTGGATATGAGTAGCAATGATCTTTGGACTTGTGACAAATGTCTTCATTATTGGACGGCAGCTCACGCCTTTCTCATTCAAAAGTTTTTCGATTGTTGCATGGATGGCAGGAGTTTCACCATACAAAACAGTGTGACATTTAACCTTTTGAAGTAGAGAGCCACAAGCCTCTGTTGAAAGCCGAGGGGACAGCATCATGACAGCGTAGCCTAGTCGACTTAATGCAAAAAAAGTAATAACCATCTTGAAATCCGATGGCGATAGTATGGCCACGGCTTTTGGATCCCGACCAACCTAATTGGTAAATATTGTCAGAAAAAACTAAGCCTGAGTGACGAAACTTCACTCACGGGCTGGAACCCATTTGCTACAAGCGACACGACTGTTCGATCAATCATTAAGTCCAACTCTCTCCCAGTGTAATAGTCGTATGACGCCGGATTGTTCTCAGAGGAAGGATAAGCAATAATGGGACGTTGAATAACATCCGCAGCTCTGTGACGAATAACATCATCGAGGATATCGAGCTGACCAAAACTTTCCACAAGCTGATCTGCGGTCTTACAAGAGCCGGCAGCAGCAGCGGGATTGTTACTTTGGATACCCATAGCTGAAGGCTTTGATCTTGAGATCAAAGACTGGGGAAAGCTTGGGGGTTGAGCACTCCAGGGCCCGCGGGCTGGACTTGAAAGAGAATGGTGCTCTATTTATCTTTTCGCTCCTGTATTGTACCTCCCGTTGACCGCATTCGGAGTATTCAGGCCACAACAGCCATATTGAATAATTTGTGATCCACTGTGAGCTCTGATAACGAATGAACAATAGAAAACAAAAAGAAACGTGATCTGGCAAGCAAAATATCATTTTGTGCCCCTTGACCACAGACGGGCCGACACATTTTAGATGCACTACACCTAGCGAAAGTACTTACGACACTCTTCCATATACATGGCAATATATTGATTATCAGAATAATAGATCTCTGCCGAGCGACGTTAGCTCCTAATAGCTTGTTGTATTATTTGGCAATCAATCCTTTCTGTTAGACAACATCAAAATAATCGCCGGCTCTACCGCTCAGACTGATTCAGGAGCTAGGATTTTTCCGTTTGACAGACAGTCTTCCTACCTTTTTCTCAAATTAATACAGGTCACTAGCATAAGTTATCGGCTCACCTGGGCTTCAGTTGCACTACAGAGGTACCCGAGTACCACCCCAGTCTCAATTCGAATCCCGTTACACTGGTCGAACTTGTGATGTATGCCCAAAATTTCTCGCAACGAAGTAATATATTATTGTCTGTGACGAAAATTTTCGAATTTTCTGGTCGAAATAATTGATAGCGCAGAATATAGATAGAAACATCCAGTGTCAGGTTCTAGATTGGTATGTTACTATTGTAACATAGAAGGGATAAGGAGTATTCGGATGAGAGCCCGGTAGGGCTATCCATTTCGCAATAGGGTCAATTTTTTTTTTTTTTGACCAGGACTCCTGCGTCCTTGTTCGTATAGGATTTTTCTTTATATGAATTAATTCATTATCCACAGACTGTGACTAATTATCAAAAGATTTCTGGCAAGTAATGAATATAATTGCTGTGAAACTCGGTCATGGTATCTCTGGAATCACGAAGTGTCTTCTATAACACGGCCGGTTTCAAACATAAAGGTGGCGTTCCAAAGACTCGGTAGTAGACAATACCATATTGCTAGTTTTTTGATCACCGAAATGCGCTAACCCGAACCAAGATATAGTCATTTTTTGAAGCCAAGAATGCGGATGGAGGGAATCGTTCCGCGAAGGAATAGGAATGCTCGGTTCCTGGAAACGGTCTGTAGCTGCCCGTAACTAACCAGTAGATCGATCTTCGATGAGATCCTTCTGAATCGCCCCACCATTATGAAATTTACCACTCTATCGGGTTGTGACATACCAGTCACCACCCGCTGTTAGGATCTCTTTCCTCAATGGTCCAATAATTCGAACAGACGGAGGGCATTCCTCGGCCCGCGGAACGCCACAGCGCGATTCCGATGCGGTCCAGAAGTATTTTGTGTCTCGAATAATTCAGGTCACTGAACTTGTGAACATGTTCCAGAATGGAAATATAGCTAGGTATGAATTATCCCTAGCATTATTTAATCCTTGCAAAGCTGGTACCGCATACAAAATGACAGCGATTTGTATGCAAGGTGCAATTTTACCAACATATATTGAGAGAAATTGCCTTTCAAGAGGATAAGTGGGTTTCATTTTTGGAAGAAATTTAGAAATTCATACGCTGATTTGCTAGGCCAGAATACATTCTAACTAAAAATAGCCACCCAACGGTTGAACAGCTTACATTCTTACTTTATTCGGTAGACAATAGTACAAAAAAATATACCAACGATCTACATTTTGGATATTATAACACAAGGTGAGACTTGGTAAATTTTAATTGGAGGTCATTTTCGCTCCATTTTAAAAGCCATAAATATTTAGAGTTGGCTACACCTCAGCTTTGAGAAGAAAGCAACCCACAAAGGGAATCCGGCTGCCCATCGTAGGTGATGTTGCACGTCACATCGTAATTGCACTGGAATCTATGAAAGGAGTGTAGATCAGTAAGCTATTCTTTTTACTACAGACAATAGTTTCGCCTCATGAACTAGTTTGCGGGTCGAAAATCGACTCCAGGGGTGGCGTTTGGAGAGCACGGGGAAGCCAGTTCCGTGGCAGCCCAAAACGAAATTTGGAACTGGAATGACCCAAACATAGATCCAGAAAGTTTATGGCCCCACTTGGCACTAGGAACGGCATCTTTGAGAGTTCTTAGGTCTAACAGTTACCACTGTTTTCAGCTAGAGTCTGCGGGAGGTTATGGTTAGGATAGCAATTGGACCGGGAAAGGGCATGTAAACCCCCCAAGGCTACAGTATCTGTATGTGACTGCCCAGGTGGGTAACTGGCCCTTTAATGTAGTGAGAGAGCTGAAGATAATAAGTATAAATACGACGTGCTGATTTTACTCCATCATTTGTCGTACTACCCTTGGGTTTCAGAATAGCCGCAATTCGCTTCATCTTCATCATCACATCTCACCATGACTATCATGCCCCCGCTATACGCACTGGCGAACCGCGTTAGCCAGCTCATCTTGCAACAGAACTTCAACGCTTCACCACAAGCACACTATGAGTTGCTGCGGATGATTGATCAATTGAAGTTGGCAGTGGAAACTCCAACCGAGACTGTATTGCGACTGATCTACCAGGTATGATATTCTCCCTGAGTGACAAAATCCAGAGAAAGTAGAGAAAGCTGTTCTCGTTTTTAAAGCGTCCACCGTAACATGTTTACTCATAAATCATAGCCTCCCCAAAATGCAGCTCTCCGGACGGTTATGGATCTGGGCATATTCCCTATCCTTACGGAGAAGCAGAACCAATCTGGCATATCTGCAACACAGCTGGCCGAATATAGCGGTGCAGATCGAGATCTCATTGGTAAGTACTCTTGGTATCCTTCAGGTGGTAAATTTGCAAATTTCTAAACTCAAAAACCAGTCCGCTTGATGCGTGTGATCGTCTCACTAGGTTTGTGCGACGCATCAGGCGTGGAGGCATATCGGGCGAACAATAAGACAGCCGCTTTGACGCAGCCCATTGGTCGAGATGGTGTGCCATGCATGTACGTTTTCAAGGGCTTTGTTCAAACATGCATGTTCTAATATGTTCGCATAGTTTTGATCTCACATTGCCAGCACTAAGCAAACTGCCGCAATATCTGCGCGAACATGAATACACGAATCCAGAAGAGTACACCACTTCTCCCATGCAATGGGCAGTTGGGCAGAGCCAGTTCGAGTGGCTTGCAAGCCACAAGGATCATCAAAATCTTTTCAACTCGTACATGGCGAGTCGAAGAGAAGGTCGCCCAATGTGGTATGACGTTTACCCCGTCGAAAGGCTTCTGGGGCACGCATTACCATACCAAGATACTGTACTGCTTGTGGACATTGGTGGGAATGAAGGACATGATCTGAGTCGTTTTAGGCAAAAGTACCGGCATGTACCAGGCAAACTTGTTCTCCAAGACCAACCCAAGGTCGTTGCCGGTGTGACTGGATCAGGGATCGAAGTTATGGGATACGACTTTTTTGAACCCCAACCCATCCAAGGGGCACGGGCTTATTACTTCCGTTCAATCTTTCACGACTGGCCTGATAAGGTCTGTCAGAAGATTCTTAGAAACACCGTGGCTGCTATGGCGCCAGACTACTCGCGTGTTCTTATCGTGGACATGGTACTGCCGGACACAGATACTTCCTTACTCCAAGCATCGTTGGACATTCAGATGATGAGTGTTGGCGCTGGACAAGAAAGATCTGAGCGACAATGGAGACAATTACTTGAAAGTGTTGGGCTCAGAGTGACTGGAATATGGAGCCAAAGTCCTGGAATGGAGTCGGTGATTGAGGCTGTTCCAACATGTGTATGCGTTTCACCAGCGCTGGAGTAGAATGGGGTTTCTTATAAATGCAACTTATGGCTAACTCTTCATTACTTCGATCTTAGTCTTTAATCATTTTTTGAGATAAGGAAGTTGACACCGGCCACAGCTGCATCATCAACAACCCGAAGTCCTCGGAAGAAAAGATGTTGTTCAGCCAGCTGCCTCTGTAGTTCTTTTCGATAATTTTCATTTCTCATCAACCCACCTCCTAACACGAGTTCCGTGTTTTCTGGGGAAACAAACCCCTTGCATGTGGGATTAGTTAGCTTGCCCAAAGTCTTTTGTGTAAGTTGCGAGATCTGTTCTTCCAAGATTGCCCTTGCTATCTCGTCCCCTTCTAATGCCAGAAGAGTCTCAGCAACCCCAGCAATACGAGCGGTGATTCCTGGATTTTGGCTTTTGGAGAGAATATCGGTGAGGAGGTCAATGTCCTCGCCCCCAGAAGTTTCGAAACCCAGACTTTTCAGGACTGTTTGCTCAAAATTTCCCAGGGTATGATGGCGGATTTCTAGCCTTCGACCTTCCAGCGCATCTAGTGTATGCTTTATGGCAGCTAAGCCAATTGAATAGCCACCACCCTCGTCGCCAAGAATATGACCCCAGCCACCTGACCTAGCAGTGCATGTGTATCCGTATTGTTTAGAGTAGCTGTATCTCATAGCTACGCTGCCTGTCCCAGATATCAACACTATCGCGGATGAAGCTTCTGTCTGTGGTGAGATTGCAGCCGTTAGCAAGCCGACATCATTGGTTAATCGTATCGCATCCGGGGTGTTCTGGAGACCGAATGTATCTGCGAGTTTAGGACCAAGTTTATCTTGCAGCCCAGAACGATCCAGACCAGCTAAGCCGCACCAAATTGACTTGAAGACCTGCTGTAATACGTGTTTCCATTCCCAATCTGATCGCGCCCCGGAGCTCGGGAGACATTGCTGTAGGGCATCTTTCGTTGCTGCAAGTATAGTACCGACTACCCTGTCGATATTCTCGACATTGTTTGTACTATTTAGAAAGTTAGTCTGCGCATAATAGTGAGGTTTGGTATTCTTACAGATTGCAAGGGCCAGAATTTCCATGATAGATTGTCCCACTAGCATCTGCCACCACAGCTGCGCATTTGCTACCGCCACCATCCACGCACAAAACGAAGTCTCGTTTGGATTCTGACCGGAGGGGATTTTCAGGCAGCGCAGCAGAAAGAACACCCCCTGCTTTATCCAAACAGATTTGACAGTTTTCGATGGTTTCTTGTGTCTCTGCAACTAAAATTGCCAGCTTGACACTACCGTTGCATTTTTCAAGGAGGGTAGTCAGTTCCGAGTCCGCTAGAGAACCGCACTTTGGGCTGACTCGGCGTAAGATGTTGCGAGATCTTTGCTCCAATTTGAGATTTGAGGCCATCAAATCGACCATCTGGGGTTGTCAGTGTTTATTTCCCCTTGGTTCTTATCAAAGCACTTACGGCATTTCCATAAGTCTTGCCAGTCTTGATCATCGTCCCAGTACTGAGCATATTCAGTACCATCTTGGTCGCTGTGCCTGCCTTCAATCGAGTACTTCCAGTCACAACCTCTGGACCTGGCAAAGGTGCAATGAGGAAGTCCACAGTGCCCGCACTCTCCATAGCCGATGGAGCAGCGCAAACAACGCCAATAGTAACACATCCCAATTCTTTAGCAAACCTCAGACAACCTAGAACATACGGCGTACGCCCAGAACTTGCGATGCCAATCACACTATCAAGCTCTGAATCGAGGTTCAGATTGCGCATATCATCCTCACCGGCTTTCTCATTGTCCTCGGCTCCTTCCTGTGCCTGTCTGATTGCTGCGTCTCCTCCAGCGATGATTCCAACAAACTGAGATCGCGGCGCGGCAAACGTAGGTGGGATCTCGGATGCATCTAGGATACCCAGTCTGAAAAATGTAAGTCTCTTGCCTCGTCAGCTTGAGCATCGGTGCAGTCCTACTAACCGGCCACTAGTCCCGGCGCCGACGTAAATTACCCTTCCACCGTGGCGCACGCGAGCAGTCAAAGCATCTATCGCGTTTGCGATCACTGGTATGCAAGGTGTAACACTTTCAGCGACCATGTAGTCGTCGCCGTTGATGACATTGCACATCTCCAGCGTCGATATACAATCTATGTTCGTTGTTCGAGGGTTGACACCTTCTGTCTGCAGCTTCGCAAGCTGATTGAGATCCATTATGATTGATCAACGTTGCGCGTTGCAGACACAGAAGCTTGACGGGACTGAGAGAGGGCAAGACGACAATGGCCTGACGATCCAGTGAGCTTCACACCGCTCGTCTATCATACCAAAGACTGAGGGACATCGTGACTAAATCGGCCGATACTACCCATGGACTCGGCGGACTGTGCCGACAGACACTAAACCGAACTCTTGTCACTCACGCAACAGTCGGGGCAAACCCGATATCTAACGGCACTAGATAACTCGAAATAGAGAGCGAATAGGGAGCCCCGTGGAGACTGTTACGAGCTAGAGTCGCAACAGGGGTCCGCGGTGGTATTTGATTAGTGGCCGGCGAAGCGAACCGCGGGTAGGGCGCCAACACGCGGCGTTTTGTGGAGAACAGTTCAGTTCCCCAGAATTAGTGCTGAGTGGAATGTGAAGAACAGTGTAGAATTGGCATGATGCTATATTATACTGACATTTCATGCACAGTACTGCTATCTACAGGGTGTTGAAGAGGTGAAATGCATGCTTTTAACAATGTTGTCTTTGTGTGTTGGACAAGTGGAAATGACACCCTCGATTTACACCTTGATTCATGAAATAGAATTATGACTGGGTTTAAGATAAGGAACTGGCGTCTCGGCAATCGGCCCTTGACCACACCTTGGGTTTTTGGTAACTTCGATAATGGGGCTACCTAGGTACTTGATTGCTCCGCTACAACCCCGCGCATAGTAGCCTCGTATTCGTAGTTCTCGCTGCAACCTTTTTAAGTTCGTCCAAGTCCCATTTACATACGAGGAAATTTCGTTCGTCGAACTCATTGCACAACAGGAACCATGGAGGACGAAATAAGAGGGCTAGAGTCGACCGATACCAGCAGACACTCAACTTTTCATCAAATATGGACTCACTCTTGGTTCCAGATTCTCCTCATAAGCTTTATATGTTTCTGCTGTCCAGGAGTAAGCTATAGAGGGCTGACTTTTAATTGTCGAAATCCAGCGCTAACTCCAGATGCTTAGATGTACAATGCACTCACAGGACTTGGAGGCTCCGGTCAAGTAGACCAAACTGTTGCAGCAAACGCAACAGTTGCTCTTCTTGCTGCTACAGCAGGCACAGCGCTGTTTGTCGTCGGGCCAATCTTTGATCGTGTTGGACCCCGAGTATGCCTGCTTATAGGTGGGTGGGCATACCCTCTCTATTCAGGCAGCCTGTTGTGCTTCAACTGTGAGTTTACAAGCTGATCAGCACACCCTTTTTCTATATAATCCAATGCTCAGAATCAACAGCTACTCAGAACGGCGCATTCGTCATTGCTTCCGGTGCCATCCTCGGTGTGGGCGCATCATTCCTATGGGTTGCCCAAGGTGCAATTATGACAACATACGTGCCCGAGTCGCAAAAAGGCCGAGCTATCGCAGTATTCTGGATCATCTTCAACCTCGGTGGTGGCGTCGGCTCACTCGCCAGTTTCGGTCTCAACTTTCATTCAACTAGCGGCACGGTCTCCAACGCAACATACATCGCGCTACTGGTTGTGATGGCTGTTGGATGGCTGCTTGGTGTATCCATTTGCCCACCGGCCTATGTCCGCGTAGCCCAGCTGCAGCCAACGCCTATAGAGGAAAAGAATTGGAAGCAGATTGCTCGATCATGGGTCAAGACAATCCTAGACTGGCGTGTGCTGTGCATGTTGCCCCTATTTTTCTCAGCGAACGTGTTTTACTCGTACCAGCAGAACGTAGTCAACGGGATGACATTTGATATCCGAACACGCTCATTGAACGGAGCGCTCTATTGGATAGCACAGATGCTAGGTGGACTCATCATTGGACTCATTCTCGATATGCCGAAGCTTGATCGACCTTCGCGCGCTCGTGTTGCCTGGTTGTTCCTTTTTGTTGTCGGCATGGCAACCTGGGGTGGTGGCTATGCTTTCCAGAAGTGGTCCGACAGGCGAACCACGCAGGGGCTTAAGCAAGATATCGATTACACGGACAGCGACGTATCTGTTGGACCGATTTTCTTGTATATCTTCTACGGCGCATACGATGCATTCTGGCAGTCGTTTTGTTACTGGCTCATGGGTGCGCGGACTAACTCGCCAGCTGTCACAGCCATTCTCGTCGGTGCGTATAAGACGTTCCAGAGTGTGGGCGGCGCGATGGCATGGCGAGTCAATGCTCTGCACAAACCCGCAATGACACAGTTTGCCATGGACTGGGGCTTGTGTATGGGTTCTCTTGTTGTCGCGGTCCCGGCTGTTCTGGCAGTAACACTGACTAGTGAGACTGAGGAGGATACGCTTAATATTGAACATAAAAAAAGTCCAGGATTCGAGATGACTACATCTCGGACGGAGCAGTAGCTATTCTAGAGCTTTGGTTACGTATTAAGTGAGCAGGTTCCCCCCCCCCCCCCCTCCCTCAAATATGTATCTTGCATACGTCGTATTTCGCCGTAGACTGAAGGTAGCATGAGTGACTCGGTATATTTCCGAACGAACGTGCTATACGCTCGTAGACCATTAACTAAGATATGTACAAGGTAGTCGCGTCGCAGGTGCGAAGAGATCAATATTTAATGACCGGCACTTTACCGAACAACGTTCTTCAAGACAGCGGTCTCAAGCCAGAGCTTGGTATATTGCTTGTGTAGCCAGTCCATTGTTGGACTCATAGGAGGCGCATCAGCCTTGCCCTCGCCCTTGTAGAAGCAACTTTTCAGGGTGAATTCGGCCACGCCCTGTTCCTGCTTGACCACAGCGCCAATCTGGAAAAGGCCATCGGAGGGGCGCACATCGCGGTGGCGGGGGGTATCACCGCAGCGAATTGTAATGAGGTCATCAGTCTTGTCAAGGACTTCAAAATGGTCGGTGATCAGGGTGCCGACATCGTAGGAGTTCTGGACCAGATCCTTGCGGTCCCAGAGGTGGTCTGGTGTTTCAGCACGGTATTTGCGCTCGAGATAGGCGCGCTGGGGGATGTAGCCTGTTCATTGGGAGGAACGGTCATTAGCTCCGCAGCTCGTGTGCGCACCAGGTATTGCGGGTAGAACTTACCTAGACCACCCCAAACGCCGGCACAGAAGGCCTCGACGAGCTTGCCCTTCTTCTCGAGGAGCTCGGGACGGATCTTATCGAGGGGAACGCGGCGGACGAAGAGGTCGTGGGTGGTGGGGTTGTTGTTGGGATTGAACTTCTTGAAGAACGGCGACTGGAAGACGGGATCGGTAGCTTGCATGGGCTGCTGAAGGTCATTGCGCGTGCTGCCAAAGAAGATGGCGACCGTGGCGACGGAGCCAGCGGCCGTCACTTGAAGAGTACGGCTGATCAAACCCATTGTGTATGAGGAGGAAGTACTACTAATAGGATGAGACGAAAGACTAGATCAGCGGAAGGCGGGTATTGAACTGCTCCCGTCACGAGATTCCAATCCCGGACTTTTCGCCGATGCCTTCCCTCCTTTGCTGGAACTTAGCCAACACTGCTATAGCTCAAGAGCATGCCCTGTACTCTGTATCCATTGATTAATTCCATGAGCAATTCCATCATATCTACCATTCTGAACGAATGCCATATCGAACGGCAGCATAGACCACTTGGCAGTTAATTTCCGCAAACCCGACCGTGTACCACAATGGCGATACAGCAAACTGGATTACGTCGAAGCTCAATGGGCCTGAGATAACTCGAAGCATCGGATCAGTCAATTGATACACAAGTCAATCATAGAGTAGTCATCGTCGTGGGGTTCTTTGCTCGGAGGTCAGTGGTCGGGATTCCCGGGTCGAGTGTTCAGGAAGCAACGCGTCACGGCCATAGACAAAAAAGAAAGCCGAGTTCGGGCCCAGACTTTTATTTGGCAAGTAAACGTAGAGCTACTACTATGCATACGACGACATCTTCATTCGAGTATATGCAGTCATGCACGTGAGAAGGATATTGTGTAAAGAGGGCCTCGTATCTACCCCAGATCTCGTTGCCCCATGTGCTTAATCCCATCGCATCGAACTAGGTTTAGATCCCCGCATAATAGACGGGCATCACCTATGGAGAACCAATTACCAGTAATTTCTCTGATCTCACTGTCAAGGATGGCAATCCATATCCCCAGGATCGAAGATTCCACCTCGGAATTACCGAGCGCCACCTTTTCTTCCCCGCTCGTAGACACTCTGACGACTACAGAATCAACCAGTGGGCGTGTTGCTGGACCCTTCATGGGCAAAGTTTGTGGGGAAGGCATCGATAGTCAATTGGCCTTCAAAGGGAGGAATGGACTTGTAGCTGGTGGACTCGAAGTATTTCAAATAGACCCGCAGTCCCGTGGATCTCAGCCCAAAAATGCGCTTCAGGGGCCAATCTCAAACGTAGAAACGCGAACCCACCTCGCCCAGTATTCGAACATGGATACAAAAGAAGACTTACACCTACCACCAGACTCCAGTCATGTTGAGAAGATGGCCACAGGCGAATATCCGCAGTCACCAGTCCATCTGAAAATGCCCGTGGAGGAGGGTAGAGACCATCCCCTGGTAAGGATCACCATGGTAGCCCTAGGCGGGGAGGGGGAACCTATACGCGCCATAGTACTCACAAAGCTCTCCAGAATTGGTCTTTGAAAGCCAAACTTTCCACCTACCTGACTATCTGCTCTTTCACGTTCTTCGCCAACGTCAACTCGAGCAATTTCACCGTAGCAACACAGGCCATCATCAAAGAATTCGGGGTCAGTCAAACACAAGCCGGGCAACTAGTCTGCTTCAATGTCTTTCTCTTTGGCGTGGGTAACATCTTCTGGGTGCCGTTGATGCGTGTCATCGGCAAACGCCCAGTCTACCTGATAGCCCTACTAATGCTATGCATGATGAACGTGTGGTCCAGCCAAGCCAAGAGCTACGGTGAATTGCTCGCCTCCCGTATCGTCTCTGGGTTCGCGGCCGCAGCAGCTGATGCAACTGTCCCCGCCGTCGTTGCGGATATGGTCGAGGCGAAAGATCGGGGCCACTATATGATGTTCTTCCATTTAGCTATGACGGCCGGTCTATTCGTCGGTCCTCTGATAAACGCGTATCTGGTCCAGGAGGAGAACTGGCGATGGATGTGCTATTTCTTAGCTATAGCCGTCGGCATTGTATTCCTCGTTGCCATATTCACGATTCGCGAGACGACCTATCTCAAACGGCATGCTAATAAAGACGGGCGCATCCGCTCACAGTGGCAGTGGATGTCGCTGACACAGGGTCTGAATCCAGAGGCTTCCTTCGTTCAGGTGTTCCTGGATATTTTAGCAAATGCGACATATCCTCCTTTGATTTGGTGTGCGTTGACTATTGGAATCTCAGTTGGCTGGTTCGTCTTCACCCTCGAATTTTTTTTTTTAACATACAAGGCCTAACGCAGTCACCAGGAATATCGTGGTACAACTCACATCCTCGCGAACATTCCTCAAGCCGCCATATAATTGGAAACTGGGAAGCTTGGGATTGCTTTCGCTGGCTGGATTTATTGGATCCGTGCTAGCTTTCTACCTTGGCGGCCGACTCATTGACATTATCTCTACCCGGAGCACCGCGCGCCATGGGGGTGTCCGAATGCCCGAGTACCGCCTCCCTGCTATTGTTATTCCCGGTGTCATCGGGCCTGCCGGTATATTGATCTTTGGGCTGTGCGTGGCACATAAGACTCATTGGATTGGGCCCGCTGTCGGCTACGCAATGCAGGCCTTCGGCATTGCGGCCATCTCAAATGTTGCGGTGACTTACTGTTTAGACTCATATAAACCGGTAATTTCTCCCTGGACAAATTTCGCAGCACGTTGGTACTAATTATGAATTAGGTGACCGGAGAGGCTTTAGTTATTATTTTCGTCATTCGCAACACCATTGGTATGCTACTATCTCTGTACGCGGCTGATTGGATTGCTCGCCAAGGACCCGCTCCTGTATTTGGCGAGATGACTGCCATTCAGGTGGTTAGTATACTCTTTGCAATCCCTTTATTTTTCATGGGGAGATCGATTAGGAGTTTCACGTCATCTTATGGCCCGATGAAGCGATTTCAAGAGGTTTGACGCTCTATTTACACAATTAATATAATGCCCGTCTAGTACCTATCAAAGCTAGTTGGATGCCCCTTAGTTTATTATATCCCATTCATAGCGTCCCCACTCCCCTCCTTTCCTGGTCAAAATTTATTTCAAGTGTATAGCCGCTCTTTAATGAATTGGGGATCTGGGCTTTAATAGTAGTATCCTAATCAGAAGGAAAAATGTAAATGTTTTGCCTAATACAACTGGGAACTAAAAGAGCGACTATTTAAATACAGTTCTTAACTCCAGAGATTCCAGAGATTATCCAGCCACTGGCACCAAACTCCATTTTCTCTTCCTCAGCAAGCCAAACTCCAGTCTATACCTAGGTATTGTACGTACAGGTGCCAAGTATAGTTCTAGACTATACATATATACCGAAACCAACCAGATTCATCAAGGGTCCATCCACATACCCTTAGGCCAACAAGCCACTCAATGGCCAGAGGTCAGTTGGGTGAGGCTGGGCCTTGGTAGAAGAAGCCTTGGCCGTACGGCTGTTCGACGAACTGGCTGGGCTGGAGGGAGTCTGAGTAGGAGTGGCAGTAGAAGAAACAGCAGGCGAGCTTGTGCGAGTCGAGAAGCCACGCTTCAAGTTTGCAGCACCAGCAAGCTCGGAGCCAATAGACTCAGCCTCGGAGATAATACCAGGGAGGCTTGTTGGGAATGGCAACGGCTCGCTACGCTTGAAGGCAGTCACAAGTGCGGAGCCAATGGATTCAGCGTCGGACAGGATTTCAGGCAGGTCGGTGGGGATGACGATGGAGTCGTCTCGCTTCACAACGCTGCCAGTGACAAGAGCGGCTCCGATAGACTCAGCCTCGGAAATGATTCCGGGGAGATCGGTTGGGATCGACAGAGAGCTGTCACGCTTCACATGGTCGGGGTGGAAAGAGAAAGATCCAGATGCCGAGGAGGATGTTGGGGACGGAAGGGAACTGCTCCCCTGAGCAAAGGGGTTAGGCAGTGGGACATCCCTCGGAATGAGTGTGCTTGAAGGTGCAGAGGAACTAGAAGCAGCGATGGAGGAGGAGGAGGAGGAGGTCTCATTGAATTTCTTGTGATGGAAGGGTACCGCAAACGCAGATCCAACAAGGGCAAAGGCCACGGTAGCGACAGAGGTCTTCATGTTGTAAAATGATTCAAACGACAGTCAAGAAAAGAATGAATGGTCTATGCAAATGGAAGGAAAAAAGGTGAGAAATCCCGGCCCAAATGAAGAGTGCCCGGTATTTATGCCTCTTCAACACTGTCGTCAAGCCAGGAAAATTTGCAGGCCCCATAGATCGATCGTGGAAGATTGCCCATTTCTTTGCATATCCGACTTGTAATCCCCACATGGTCGTTGCTTATCTGGTAGAGCAGGACGATCATTTCTGCAAGGTCTCTCGATCCAGACTTCTTGCATATTGATTTGGAGAAGATCACCAGTTCTAGGTCTATGAGACCAGAGGCTGAAACCAGGCCCTGTTAGAACCACCATCGGCAAATGGATGGGACGTAAGTCCGAATGGTTCAGATAAGGGACCTGAAGTTTAAATCAAGAAAGAAGCAAGAGAACTGCCGAATGACTCCCCAGGGTTGTTTCAGATCCTTATCCAACTTGGAAAAAGCTAGTCGATAGGGGTTTTCTACAAAGAACTTGCATCCTCCAGAGATAACCTGATATAAGTCTATTCTACATCTCACTAAGGTACATTCCAGATATTTACAGTGGCCATTAATATACAGGATGATGCTCTTCATCCCCAAATTATTATATCATACGAGGTCGTAAAATCGGATCAGAGGCTCGCGAGCACGGTGCCGAGTGGTGATCCCTGCCGATCACCGTTGGAGACGCTGGGTTTGGTATCTCAGCCGAACCGATGGTTGGTTCATCCAGACGCAGAAGAACATCGCGCCAAAAGTCTCCGCTCTAGACCCATGGTCGCTTTCGAATCTCCAAATCGCAGGGATCGGAGGCCTCGCGTCATCTAGCTTTTCGCAACCATGCGGTGTTTTCCGTACGGATGACTTGGGGTTTTTTTCTTTTTTTTTTTTTTTTACACTCTGAGAACCTTCTCTTCAACTTCTGGTTTCCGACCGAGGACCATGTCACCCCATTTTCTCCTAACCCTCCACGGCTTCCAAGAGCCACCGAAGCGGTGATTGATGCAAGCTTTTTCACTACTATAATCTTCAGACTGGCTGTGTCGCTGACCATTGCCCCAAGCGTTAATTGGTAGCACGCAAAGCCCCCCAAACTCGTTTTCCTGGCCTGCTTTGGCCTCGGAGGCGTTGACACACAGCGTCTCCTGGAGACGGTAAAACGGAGCCCATGTCACACGTTGCAAGGGGAATTTTTGACCAGGCGGCACCAAATCGCCTAGACCAGCATCTGCCTCGATTGACTGCTCCACGAGAGGATGCGATGAAGGTAACGCGTCAGACAGTACATCCATAATGGCGTCTGTGAACACACCGGGCCCCGTGACCTCAAGGGTCGTCAACTCAGTCCACTTGGGACTAAAGAAAAGACCCCCTGAATCAAGATGATTTTTGGTGTGCGACAACACACGGACAATCACCTCTCGGAGCAAGGGGCTAAACCGCCGCGGCGCGTGAATGGTATACTGAAGGAACCCATAACGGCGCACCCAGTGCCAGTATTTCATCTCACGTTCAGAGGTGTAGGGCTCATCGATCTCAATTCCAAGCACAAGGGAAACGTCGTTCTCTTCAGAAAACAGCGACTCTGGAGCCGAAGGACATGCCTTGATTGATTTTTTAGGGAACACATCCACATCAGCGTAATAACCACCATAGTACCACAGAATAAGATAGCGAAGTAAATCACCGCGCTGGACAAATCGAGGGTAGGCGTGGTATAGATCAGCGAGACCAGGGATGGAAGCAAGGGTTTTCGTTACGAATTCTTCCGCCCATGGGCCGGTCGCAAGCTAGAGTAAAGACAACAGATCAGCTCGTTTGCCCATTACTTTGATAAACCACGTGAGAAAGTTGAAAGATTGCTTACTCTGTATTCCCAGCCAGGGTTTGCTTCCTCCAATTCGAGCGAGTCTTCTGGGCGATCCGGGTCCTTCAAGAGTACTTGCCATATTGTGTCGACATGGGCCTGTCTTGCCTCCCGGTGGCGACTCTTTACATTTTCCTCGATCGCACGGAGGGCAGTTGAAAGCTCCTTTTCGTATTTGTAGTCTGGATTCTCGCGGAAAGAGGAATAGTGAATGTATCGCGGCCTGTCATGCGATTTTGGGTGCCAAGACTCTTGCTTGGGAGGAGAGCTTGGCGTTCTGTCGAAATAGACCACCAGAACAAAGACTAGAGCTAAGATCAAAAGGACCGTCTGTATCAGCCGCTTTTCAACTCGCTCCCGAGGCCCTTTGAAAGGGAGCAAACGGAGAAGCATGGCGGGCTGCAATCCAACATCTGGGAAGGAGCAAGATTATGACTTTGCGAGGGCGGGAAAGACATAAGCTTGCCAAGACCCTGTCGCCGCAGCCCGAGCCATCATTGCCATTTTTGGATCAGTTGGATCAGGGCTCCTGTCGACCTTTTTAGGCCACAGCTGGAGCGATCACCCGGGGGGGCGCCTCCTGCACCCAACCACAGGCCAGAGTCACGCCTGGAAGTGGGGTCCTCTAGGGGCCACGGCCCCCAGATCTAGTAGTCCAGTTCCCCCCCTCTGGGCCCTCGCTAGACCCTGTCCGCTCACCCCCGGGCCTGCAAAGAGGCTCAACAATCGCTCAAAGTTCCGCGGGCGCTTATCACCTAGAAACCCCGGGGTCTCTTATTCGCATTCACCTGGATTTTCTCAGCTCTGTGTCAGTGTATTCACTCGCCGTGGAACAGAGACAGGACCTCTCACACTGGCCATTTACTGCCCTGGAAAATCGAGATCCCTGAGGAGCCGAAGCGAAACTGTCCGGTCGCAGGCCCCCTACTAGGGTCATTAAACCGCGTTGACTGTTAGGTGTGTTCAAACCCCCATTGCTGCATGATTTCGATCTACTTTATCATCGAAAAAAAGCATCAAGGTGGCGAACTTCACAGCCGGCAAATACTACTATGTAGTGCGCTGCGTATTCCGTAGAGAACAAGTATAGATCTGGATCTAACCGAGATCCCACCGTAGATGATCAAAACGCGAGAAATGCTCGTTGTATTGTACGTAGCACATGGAGTACTCCGTACCTGGATACTTTTGCAATAATAGCGGCACTGGAAGATATTTTGTTAGTGTCGTGGGTAACCCGGAGCTCTTCGGGAAATCCGATCTACCTGCAATCGCTGGATTAGAAGGTTGCCTATCTGGAACAATGCTTGTTGAAGAGCCGCGGGCTTTTTCAAAACCAATGTTTTGAGCTTTGTGCGACAAAGCCAAGGACCAGTCAGCACTTTAATCCAGGTACGAATTCAGAGATATGGCGCTTATTTTTCCTGGTTCTGGGGGAAAGAGCGTTTTGCTCTTACCTATGGTTGTGCATACTACACAACGTACAGCGGGACACGTGACACAAGATGTTGTGGTGCTGGCCCAATGTCAAAATTAGTATATCGAGGGGAATTGCTCAGTATATCGAGCTCAGTGATCTGTTCTAGATTGAATGTCAAATCCATCGTGTCCATATTTTAAGCCCTTGATGTGGATCACTGCCGGGTGTCCAGACTCAGCTGCTTTCTAATCTCGACTCCCGCTCGGCACTCTTTTGCCTAAATGCGGGGGATAAATACTACTTCGCATCCCGGAAATAACAATAGTCCATAAGCTAAAATTAGAATCATGTAATATCTTTAGTAATTTATCCTTAGCCTGAAAAGCGACCGGCTGTTCGGTTTTTGTAGCTCCGAATCAAAAGTTGACTGCCAGTGTCGATCGAAACGAATGTGTAATGTATAAAAGAGCTATGATGGGAGGGTCCAAGAAGCTAATTCATTCAGAGTTGGTCTCAAAAACATACAAGACATCCAACACTCTACATATCAATCATGCTGGTACTTGTTGTGGGCGCAACTGGCAACATCGGCCAACACCTTATTGATAGCCTCCTCGTTCGAGGGCATCAAGTCAGAGCTCTTGCAAGGGATCCTTCTAAAATCCCAGCAGAGAAGCTCCAGAAACTTGAATCCTTCGTTTCCAGCAAGAGCTACTACGATATCGACGCTCTAGATCGTGCCTGCGCTGGCGTCGATGCTATCATCTGCACCTATGCTGGTATTCCTCAACTGCAGCTAGATGCACAACTCATCCTGCTTCGAGCCGCTGAACGTGCTGGCGTGACGCGGTTCATTCCAGCGACTTGGAATTACGATTGGAGAGACATGGCCATCGGAACTCACGAAAGCTATGATGCCTACATCTCTTTACGTCGACACATCGACATCAGCTCTACTATCCGACCAATCTACATCTTCACTGGTATTTTGGCCGAGGTTTTATTCTCCGTGCCTGGCCATGGTGACTTTTCACCCAAGAACCACGGAGTGTGGGATCCGACGTCGAAGACAATGCAGATTTATGGAACCGGGAAAGAGCCATGGCACTGGACCACCGAAAGAGACGCAGCTGAGTTCACTGCGGAGCTTGTCCAGCGAGACGACGCCGATCAAGGTGGTTTCTGGACTTTCTGTTCGGGGGTTAATACTCTGCCCGAAATGGCCACTGCGTATGAACGTGTTAAGGGTGTCAAGGTCGATATCCAGTATAAAGGAACGCTTGACGACCTGAGGGCGACCGCTTTGAAGGCGAGGAAGCAGGGCTCTGTGAAGAACTACTGGGACTATATCGGTTGGTTTTACCAGCTTTACACGGTGGACGGAACTTGGCGTTTGAAGGATCTTGAGAATGATCTGCTCAATGTGAAGACAACCTCTCTGGATGAATTTTTGGAACAGAGTAAGCTGGTGTAGGTACCTTACATACTTCCTTCAAATCTGGGCCTTTTCATCCTGTGCTTCAATTGCGACTGCTGTATACATTGTCTATTGATTCTTTGTCTATTAATTCAGTTTTGCGTCAAAGTGTAATGTGTCAAGTAGAGTGACCTGTAAGTTCTGACATAGTCGGATATGGTCTCTTCCACTTAGGAGGCCTGTAGGAACTCAGACTCCACATGATATTTTGTTGATTCTCCAAGCTTCGCGTAGCGAAACTCTGTGACTATCGAGGTCCACGCCCTCCGAACGCCACTCTTGAAACAGGTATCAGATATAATATATCGAAAATGAAGCAGGAAACTTTTTAACTTCCAAGGTTATTGTATACCCAATTCTGCGCTCTTTCAAAGAGAGTTTACCAACAAACTCTTGCCTATGAATATTTTTAGCCATGAAATTTTCAGAGGGACCGGGATTATAAAGCTCTATCTTTCCCAGGATCCCAAGAAGACCAAAAAGTCTGAATACTCAAGTAGTGCAAGCTTTCGACCTTTTGGACGTGCGCTCTCAATATCAAAAACGAGCAAGATGGCGAAATTGCGTCTGCCAACCTCGAACTGCGAGAGCTATGAGTAACAAATCTGGATCTTATCATGAGGTGAACGTGATTCTTAGTTGTGTCATCAATCGTGGAAACCACTTTGATGGTTAGCCGAGGACAGTATGAGCTCTAGGTAAAGTTTGTACTGATTAAGTAGCTAGGTAGAGGACAAACAATCACCAAGGCGATTTCTTTCAATCCAGCTATCTCGTGTCCATGTTACAGGTCTGTATAATGACAGATACTTTGAAGGGAATCATCGTGATTACAAGGTTGAACTTAAGTTCATTCATTAGGTGTATATACTATTATAAACAGTATATCAGATCGAAAAAAAATGCCAATCTGATGAATGCAATATACGGCATCATGGCGACTCATCGTCATCGTAAGTCCACTAATCTAGAAGCGCTTCTGGATCTTCTTCAGCTGACGCTCAAGGTCGAGGCCAATAACACGGTTGGCCTCCTCGACAAGCTCATCGTCAGACAAGTCAGAGCGCTTAGAGATCTTAGATGCAGAGTCCTCCTTGGACAACTCAACATGGAGGTAGACGGAAGCCTTCTTTCCACTGAACATGGCATGGGGAACATTGGTAGAGGCATCACTGTTAGCATCACCGATACCCCAAACACCACTGACGTTGGTACGCATGCTACCAGCGTCGACGACGATCTTGTTGCCTGTGATGTTCAGGCCCATTTGGGCGGGTAGCTGAGAGCGTTGGACGGTGGGAGCATTGATGATGAAAGCGTTGCGCTCGATGGGCTCGCCGGTGGTGAAGTGGACGAGGAACTTGTCGTACTGCGCGTCGATAGTGTTGTTGCGGTGGACACTGCCGTCCTGGATGCGCTCGAGGGAGCTGATAGTGCGGTTATCGATGGTGACGTTCCAGGCATTCAGTTGCTCGAGCCACTTGTCGTGCTGGCCCTCGGCGGCAGCCTCGCCAGCAGGGGTGTAGGTGCCGTTCACGAAAGCGATGATGTCGGAGTACTGAGTGTTGGTTTCGAGGACACTTCCGAGGACATCGGCGATATCTGAGATGATACCGAATGGCTGGTCACGGTGCCTAATAATTATTAGCCACTGATCGCAGGTTCTCAATTACCAAGACTTACTCGTAACCATCACACCAGGGACACCAGAAAAGACCCTTGCCCCAAGCAGCGGAGATACCGGGGGTGCTGGGCAGCACGTCACGGACACCGGTAGCGAGGACGACCTTGCGAGCAGAGTAATGTTTGCCAGAGTTGTCGGTGACGTTGAAAATGGTGAAGTTCTCATCACCAACCGACTTGATAGAAGTCACAGTCGAGTTGGAGAAGTGGGCAGTTGGGTAGCGCTCAATTCCCTTGCGCGCCTCACCGCGGAAGACGGCAGGCACGGTGCCTAGAGTATAGTCTGTTAATACGATCCTATATTAGGGAGAGGAAGTTGACTAACCATCGTTTCCAATAACGTCGTGCATCTCCCGAGTGGGAGCATTGCGATACACTCCGTTATCAAATAGCAGCGCAGTACGACGCACACGCGACACACCACTCAAGGCACTCAAACCAGCGGGGCCACCGCCAACGACGATGACATCGTAGTCAGTCTTGGGGATGGACTCGGCGGCAGCGAGTCCACAGGCCAACAGAACGGCAGGCAGGAGAGATCCGATTCGAACCATTGCGACAGATGAGACCAATGATGCAGCCTTGACGGTGGATTCCCAATCCCTTTTATAGCCATGTTGGGAAATCCCAGACCCCCTTATGGTTTAGAAGGATGAAGTCAGTGGAGCAGGCGATCAATGACCACCATAGGATCATAACAAGCCATGTGGGGGAGTAGGACGGGCTTCTTCAGCCCCGAAGATCTTTGCGCGGTAGTGATCATCGCAGCTAAAGGCCCCCTGCACGAAAATCGAAGGAATGGTTGGCGTGAGGGTTCTCCGATGGGGCGGGACGCTGCAATAGCACTTCTTAGGTACTTCCTACATGCTTGGCAGTGGACTCAGCAATATCGGCAGATCTTGACGGACTACTTTGTCGAAAGTGCGACACGCACCAGAACTACTAAGGGCTATTCTTGTCTACCAATGCCCCCCAGTACTTTCCAACTAGTTTCTAGTCCAATGATGGGTGTGGCTATGGATTGTACTTTGATCTCCTGAGCATCGACGCAAGATGAAGAACGATGGGTCCCGTCGCGATGCATGATTAGCTTCGGCGACTTTTGCAGATTCAAATCGATCTGCATGTGGCTGCAGCTGAAATCTCGACCACGAGATCCATCCCGTCGCACATGGTGAAGACGCACATGGTGAAGGGGATTTTTGCGGGCAAGAGCTTATCCCAGGATCAAATTGCTTTCAGACTGTCAAATCTCTTGGTTTCTGATGTTTTTGATTAGCCAAATGATGTGATTGTCCAGGATTTAATTGCAATGATCCTGGGGGCAAAAATTGGCTAAGGGGGGATAATCCCGCAGTGGGCCTCGATCACCCAATGGGACCCGCCAATTGCATCCGAAATCATCCTGCAGAATGAGATCGTCCAAGGTTCTTCATACGAGTCTCACGGACTTGTAGCTTGCATTTGCGGAAATCTTGGAGATCAAAGGACCCGGGTTTTACCTTGAGCAACGGCCCACTGCACCTGCAGGCTAGATCAACATCATCATTTGCAGACGCGAAATAGCTTCTTCTAACATCGAAGTCAGTGAGGAGTTCCCTGGAATCTCTTAGCTACAGGAAATCGTTTAAACTCACATTTATGAAAGGATAAACTCCCAGGCTACGTCTAGATGAGCCCAGAGACTCTCCCACCTCACACCCTTCCCCGAACTATGCTGTTAGCTTTGGCTCAAATCGCTGAGCAGCTAGGTACTCTGACACTAGGACTAAGGTATTTATTTACTCTGGAACTTACCAGTAGCCTTTCACTTCCTGACATCGACTACACAGAAAGGCGTTCTCGATCATCTATCCGAAATCAAGTTGTAGGCTAAGAGAAATGCTCTTCTGCAACCCACAATCAGGAAATAAGAAAGACAAACAAATATTGCAATTGCGAACTTACGACCCCAGATATCATTATTCCACTTCAAGGTGTAGATGTATTGTAGAAGATCAAAAGCGTAAGCAGGGACAATGTTATGGTAAATTTACGTCTATAATTCATCAATCAACCTTGCCCAAAATCGTCCGGGAGGTGCTATCAATGCATTTAAAACAGGGAAATACAAAAGACATTCATGAAGCATAATCACCGGCCCATCCAACCACCGTCCACAGTATGAATCTCACCACTGACATATGCACTCGCCCTCGAAGCAAGATAGACAGTCGGTCCCTTGAAGTCATCAGGACTACCCCATCGACCAGCAGGGATACGAGCCAGAATACTAGCAGCACGTTCCTTATCTTGGATAAGGGCTGTGTTCATCTCGGTTGCCACATATCCAGGTGCAATGGCGTTGACATTAATCCCCTTTGAAGCCCACTCATTGGACAATGCTTTGGTAAGCTGTGCAACACCACCCTTGGCCGCAGCGTAAGCCGGTACAGTCAGGCCGCCTTGGAATGATACCAGGGATGCCACGTTGATGATGGTGCCTCGTTGTCCAGAAGCATTGGGGGCGCGGTTGAGCATATAGGCGCCGACATCACGGCACAGAGTGAAGACCGTTGTAAGGTTGACTTGGAGGACCTATAAGATGAAAAGCAAAATTGAGCGGGTGTATCACTGAATAGAGATCTTTGAAAGAAGTACCTCGTCCCAATCACTCGAAGGGAAAATATGGCTAGGATGCCGGCGCTGGATACCGCCGCAGTTGATCAGAATGCTAATATCGTGGGTTTTAGTGACGTCCGCCACAAGTGTTGAGATAGCTTCTTGAGAAGCAAGATCTGCGACTACAATTGTAGCTTTGCGGCCTAGCTTCTCCACGGCTTGCTTCGTCTCTTGGTTGCTGGTGTCTCTCTGCATTCAATCAGTTCCTCGTGACCTTTGTGCCTTTCTCCGCCGGACCAAGCTTACCTGCACGAGAACAACGTCGGCTCCAGCTTCAGCTAGCGCAATGGCCATGGCCTGGCCAATGCCCCGGGTGCCACCCGTGATGAGGGCTGTTCTATCGGTGAGATTAAAAAGGTCTGCCATATTAATTATCTTGCAAAGTTGGAACTCGGAAAATATGCGGGGTGGACGCCTCGCTATATACGCGGGTTTCCTCCGGGTGGCCGTCCCCCACGCTCTCCCCGCATTGGCGTGGGGGAAGTGCTTGCTCGGCAAGTTGCCTTCTCGACTTGCATTCACTGGAATTGGACTAATTTTCGTGGAGTGGGGGCTTTGTGTTACCTAGGTATGGGCATGACATACCTTGAGGGAAACTTGACCTAGCGACTAATTTACGAGATGGAGATGAACGGAAAAATTGGGTGTAATTTCAACATATAATTCTTTCTATGGATTATTGGTATCTAGCATGCAAAATTGGGACTACCACTCGCGAATTGAGCCATCAGGACCGTAGAACTCCTTGCATTGCCATGGCTCTGTGTCCTGGGCGATCTTGCGAACAAGGGCTTCATCGATATCAATACCGATGCCAGGCTTTGTGGGGGCGGGCACGTAGCCCTCTTGAATCTCAAACACAGTCTTATCAACCAGGTAGCTGTTCAGGTCGATATCTCCAGCCTCGACGTTGTAGTGCATACCCAATGACATCTCCTGAATAACGAAGTTGGGCGTTGAGATAGCGACCTGGAGAGAGGCAGCAAAAGCAATTGGGCCCAGTGGGCAGTGAGGAGCAATTCCAACGTCATAAGCCTCGGCCAGGCTGGCGATACGACGAGTCTCAGAAATACCACCAGCGTGGGCAATATCAGGCTGCAGAATATCAACAGATGCGTCCTCAAGGAAGCGCTTGACATCCCATCGAGTAAATAAACGCTCGCCAAAGGCAATGGGAATGGTGGTTGTGTTGGAGAGTTGCTTGATGGCTTCGGGGTGTTCGCAGAGGAGGGGCTCTTCAATGAAAAGTGGTTGATAAGGCTCCAAGGCCTTGGCCAACTGCTTGGCCATAGGACGGTGCAAACGGCCGTGGAAATCGAGACCAGCATCCAAGCCAAGAGCCTTGACCTGCTTCAGGCGCTCGACGGTTGAGTTGAGGACGGATGGGGAGTCGAGCCAGTTGACGTCTTCGGTGGCGTTCATTTTGATACACTTGAGACCCTGGGCAATACGTGCCTTGCTAGATGTCGATATATTTGTCAATCGCTGTGTCTTGTTCCCCGGTATAATGGACTCACGCTTGCTCCTCCACGTCACTCGGACGATCTCCGCCTATCCAACAGTAAACCTGGACCTTGTTGCGCACCTTGCCACCCAGCAGCTGGTACACCGGAACACCCAATCGCTTGCCCTTGAGATCCCACAGGGCAATGTCAATACCAGAAATAGCTGACATGAAGACGGGGCCACCACGGTAGAAGCCCAAGCGCCAGATTAGCTGCCAGATGTGTTCAATATCGCTAGGTCGAGTCAGCACATAATTCAAGCACAACCTAGGGGACTACATACTCTGCCTCCTGTCCCACGATACGGGGGATCATCTCGTTCAATGCGCCTTCCACAGCTAAGGAGTGGCCCTCCAAGGTACCCTCACCCCAGCCGAACTGGCCCTCCTCATCAGTGATCTTGACAAACAACCAACGGGGCTTCACCCGGAAGTATTCGATAGACTTGATTTTCACCATAATGAACCTGAAGCGCTATACGCAATTGAACAGGAATTGAAAAGAATGGAGAAACTCGAAACCCCGAGAGGGGAGCGGGGTAAGATTTAAAGGACCTCGATGCGTCTTCTCCCCCCAATGCCACCCCACGCTCTCACGCGGGGCCGTGTCGGGGGATGTCCGGGGAGCTTCCCTACCCCCACGCTATAATCAGATGAAGACCATTGTGGCTACGAGCATTGGCGTTTAAGCTGTAGATTCATTATCGCAAACCACCGGTATATATACCGAGTCCTCACCGAGTGAGCACTGCCTTCCTGTGGTATATCCATTTTTTAAACTTATTTTAAGCCTCTCAGGTACAAGGTCAAATCCTCATATACAATAACCCTGAGTAATTCATGACATTGCCACAAGTCTACCACTGCTTCGTTATTAATGAAACATGTTTATTGTAGCAGAACCTTTATAAGACTTATTTCAACTTGCCCCTGTGCCCGGTCACATGGATCATTTGGGCATCCAAGATGGAGCTCCGGGATGCCGGGGCCGGGCGTGGGGGGAAGGAAAGTCCCCGGATTTGGCGCCCAGACCAGCTCCCCAGAATGTTGCCCCCACGCTGGGATTACGTGGGATTTCGCTTCTCCACTCCACCTTTTGTCTCTTGCGAGTTCTTCTGTTGTCAACATAGCTGTAGCCTTCATGATGAGGATCGCAAGAGCAGACATTGAACAACATACAACCCGGCAGTCATGCTGGGTTGCAATCCACGGAGGTGTCTACGATGTGACAGGTATCTCGCCTTCAGCAACAGTGATAGCGATAGTGACAGTCCCAAGCTCACAATCCGACCAGATTTCCTAGATTCACATCCTGGTGGACCAAAAGTTATTCTCCGTTGCGCGGGCAAGGATGCAACCGAGGACTTCGACTCCGTGCACTCCCCAGAGCTGTTAAAAGAAGCTCTTCCTGAAACTGCATTACTGGGAAGTTTCGACCCAGTGGAATTCCAGGCCGCCGACAACACAGCCAGACCCTCAAGCGAGCCTGAACCTAAACTCGCAGAAGATGTACCTCCCCCTCTATCTACTTTGCTCAATCTACATGATTTCGAAAAAGTCGCCCAGAAGTTCTTGCCAGCCAACGCGTGGGCATACTATTCCTCAGGCGCCGACGATGAGATCACAAAAAGGACCAGCGCAAAAGCCTATCAAAAAATTGCTTTGCGGCCTCGAATTCTTCGCAGCATTCGGAGTGTGGATACATCAACCTCCATCCTTGGCCAGAAAGTCTCTTTGCCTGTCTATATGTCAGCCTCGGGATTGGCAAAATTTGCGCACCCCGACGGCGAGTGCGCACTGGCTGGCGCCGCCGGTCGTGAAGGAATCGCACAACTACTGGCAAACTCATCGAGTATGTCTGTTGAGCAGGTTACCAAGAGCAAAACCAACCCTGACCAGCCTTTGTTCATGCAATTGTATGTGAACAAGGATATTAAGCTATCCGTCAGTCTGGTAGAGCGGGCCATCAAAGCAGGCGTCAAGGGGTTTTGGATAACCGTTGACTCGCCGGTTGTGGGCAAAAGAGAGCTGGACGAGCGACTCAATCTAGATGTCACGGCAAATGACAGCGATGCAGAGGGAGAAGGAGTAGCGAAGATTATGGCCAGCTCCATCTCACCATGGATTGACTGGAGCATTCTCAAGTGGATTCGGGAAAGGACTGATCTACCGGTGGTGATCAAGGGTATTCAATGCGTGGAGGATGCAGTGCTTGCTTACGAGCATGGCGTTCAAGGAATCGTGCTCTCCAATCATGGAGGTCGCTCACAGGATACGTAAGAACTAACTATCACACTTCCACTCTCTACTACTGCGGCTACTAACTTTACTAGTGCACAAGCACCCCTTCTTACCCTGCTAGAGATCCGCAAGTTTGCACCTCACCTGCTGGACCGCAAGATGCAAATATTCATTGATGGTGGTATTCGACGAGGCACCGATGTACTTAAGGCTCTTGCACTGGGGGCAACTGCAGTGGGTATGGCTCGGCCCTTCCTCTTCAGCATATCAGCAGGATATGGAGAAAAGGGCGCTCGACGAGTCTTGCAAATTCTCAGGCATGAGATCGAGTCCAACATGATCTTCCTGGGTGCCACCAAGCTTTCGGAGGTACGCCCTGAGATGTTGAATACTGCAAAGCTAGAGCGTGACATGATTGGGAGCGTGAAGCTATAACATTATGTTGGCCTTTGTGGTTTTCTTAGCGTTTTTGGCCAACTTGGTAGTATATACTGTGTCATACATAGTATTATAGATTTGAAATCTAGAAATACATCTATGCAATTCTTTTTTTTTTAAAAGAAACCTCCCGTCATGACATCCCCTAGCCATCGCATTGAAGTCGAGGTCAACAGCCCGTGTCAACTTGATTGTAATGGTAATGTAGAGTGTTCAGGATATCGTCTTAATGTAGTGGAGACTAAGAAATCGAGCATCCACATAGCATGATTCAAACAAGGGTACCACATGACCAGAGCAAGGCTGAAATGTGTCAAACCTTGGAAGGACAGTTCCACATCAGGAGATCCGGCGCCGTCCAAATGCAACCCCCACGCCAGCGGAGTCTCGCCGAGTGGAGGGCGGAGAGCGGGGAACCACGACGCGAATTGGAGGGGGGATTAACTTGCATTCTTTTCATGATTTCTCGAGTATCCTAATCTTTCTCCATATACACAATGTCTGACAAGATTGATGTCCTACTTTACGGCCTTGGAGCGTAAGTAATGGTCTAATTGAGTTTCGCTGTAGATCTGCTAATAGCCTTGACAGCATCGGCTCCTTCTACGCTTTTATTTTAAGTCGGTCTGATCGTGTGCGCCTGACAGTGGTCGCACGCTCAAACTACGACGCCGTGAAAGCTAATGTAAGATTGAAAAAGAATGGAGCTATGATGCAGACTGACATCGCGCCAGGGAATCACCATTAAGAGTCAAAACCACGGCGAGCACACCTTCCGCCCAGATAACGGTGCGCTATCTATGATGAGAAATGTCTGGACAATACTAAGAAATATTGGCTTCTAGTAATCAAATCGCCCTCCGAAGCGGGTCCCCAGGATTATGTCGTGTGCGCCCACAAGGCCCTCGACCAGGCCGACGTGGCAGCGACTTTGAAGCCTGTCGTTGGCGACCAAACCACATTTGTGATCATCCAAAACGGAGTAGGTAACGAGGAGGCCTTTCGAAACCAATATCCCAAAGCTAGCATCTTAAGCTGCGTGGTAAGCAATACTCATCTTTCTCCCGGAAGCGTCAGACGATAACTAACTTCTAAAAAAAAAACAAGACCTGGGTCGGGGCCAACCAAACCAGCCCTGGCATAGTAGCCCACACAAAGTCCGAGGACATGCAGATTGGTCTGTTCCCCAACCCAGCCTTAGACAGCACGACCGAGCAACAGCGACTCAAGACATTCTCTGGACTTCTCGAAAACGGCAAGACAGTCTTCCAAGTCCTGGACGATATGCAGCCGCAGCGTTGGGAGAAGGTAGTTTGGAATGTAGCGTGGAACTCGCTCACTACAATTACAATGGTTGATACGCAAACCTGGTTGCATTCCTCTCCAGATGCTGAGCCTTTTACCCGCCAGCTGATGAAGGAAGTTATCACTGTCGCTCGTGCGACTGGTGTGCAGCTGTCAGATGACCTTCCAAATCAGTTGATGGACAAAATTAATGCCATGCCTGGTATTGGTAGCAGCATGCAGACCGATGCTAAGAATGGCCGCCCGATGGAGATCGACGTCATCCTGGGTTTCCCGGTGCGAAAGGCTAAGGAACATGGTGTCTCTGTTCCCTATCTGGAGACACTTTATGTCATCTTACGCGCCATCGATGGAAGATTGCGAGCGGCACTGTAAACGAAGTAGATGGGCAGTATACCATCGTCTATCACTGATAGAACGAGCGCCACTTGGGGGCAGCAGAACAATAGAGAGAAAGATACCAAATCCTAAACAAGTTTTTCCACGAATAAAAACACAGCGAGGCCATTGTAAATTCCCAGAGCTCCATTCGATTGGGCACAGGGCCAACTACCCCATAAATGAGCCCCCCACGCACCCCCCACGGCTCGCGGGCCGATAGAGCGTTTAGCAGGCTGACACTGGGGAGTTCGGCATGTCCCCGGGGCACTTCCTCTTTACCCCGTATCTCCCACGTCTCACGGTCTCCACTCCGGGGAAAGCTTGACGAAATCAGACCATTCAAGATGCGAGAAGGGGATTCAAGGGGATAGCCTACGGAGTGCCGGGGGAAACGGTCTTCCATAAAACGGTATCTTCTCCCATGTCCCCAGGTCCCATCCATCTCTTCCCCCGGTGCTGGACTTTCATTGAAATTCCCTCACGCGCTATAACCAGTGCCTATTCACCATGCCATACCTGGGTCTCAAGGGGAGAGGCCTTTTGAGTGCCATCACATGCTCCTCGGGCATGGGATTCGTCATTTTTGGTGAGTTCATGTATTGTGTAGTTATCTCGACACAAAAGGAACGCAATGGCCAACTAAGTATAAAATAGGATACGATGACGGGGTTATTGGCGGCCTACTTACCGCTGCACAATTCGAGGACATTTTCCAACTAAGTTCCTCGATGCAAGGCACCGTCACAGCGCTTTTCGTCATTGGATGCTTGGTCGGGTGTCTCTGCACCAGTTTCACAGGCGGCCGATGGGGCCGTCTGACAATCGCCCACTTTGGATCGGCATTCTTAAGCATCGGTGCTATAATCCAGGCCTCAAGCTACAGTGTAGCACAATTAATCGTCGGAAGAATCGTGGCCGGTTTTGGGCTGGGTCTGATCACTAGTAATATCCCGGTGTGGCAGTCTGAGACGGCTTCACGGCATATCCGCGGTACTCTGGTTGCGGTGTCCCTAACCTTCCTAATCCTGGGACAAGTGCTGGCCTATTGGATTGATTATGCCATGGCACGGTATGAAAGTAGCGTGGCATGGCGGTTTCCTATGGCTTTCCAGGCCTTTCTGGGTATCTCGCTAAGTACTATGATTGCCTTTATGCCGGAGTGTAAGTGTCGAGGGAAAAGGAAAAAGGAAAAAGTGCATGGAGAGATGCAATGCTGACCTATTACTAGCTCCTAGATGGCTGTTCCAGCATGACCGCCACCAAGAAGCAACAGAAATCCTGCGCCTATTGCGAACACACAAGGGGGTCTTGGATGAAGACTCGTTGGTCGTTGAGATTACCGAGATCATGGACGCACTAGCTTTGGAGAACGAGCAGAAGGGCTGGAGAGATCTTCTCAAAGAAGATAACATTGGCTCCCGGCGCAGGGTGGCCCTGGCATGTCTGCTGAATGCATGCCAGGCTTGGAGTGGCAGCACGCCAATCAGTTACTACACGACTGTTATCTTCGAAGATTCGGTCGGTTTCAGCCACGACTTTGCTCTTCTGATGTCTGGGTTCCTGCAAATTTGGTTCTTGATTGCCTCATTCGGCACCTGGTACAGTATAGAAAAGTTCGGACGTCGACGCTCGTTCATTGGCTCTGCTCTCGGAATGTTCGCTGTCATGATTGTCATGGCTGCTATGTTAGCCATCAACACCACGACTTCAGGTATCGTCGCTGCTGTGATGTTATTTGCCTATCAAGCCTTCTATACTTGGGGATTCATGGGCGGTATCTGGGTACGTTATTCATCATCACCCTGCAAGAACCTTCACACTAACATCCCTAGTGCTACGGCCCTGAAATTCTTCCTCTCGCACACCGAGCCAAGGGTATCGGTCTTGCCACCGCCTTCCTTTGGCTGTCGACATTCATCGTGATTGAAATTGTTCCAATTGCGATTGCCCACATTGGATGGCGCACATATATCATCTTTGCTGCTTTCAACTTGGCTTTCGTTCCGATGATCTATTTCTTGTTCCCAGAAACTGCCGGTTTCAGTCTGGAGGCTGTGGATCTTGCGTTCATGGACCCTAACACGCCACCCGTCAAGAAGGCTGATGAACTTTGGAAGATGATCCGCCAGGGTCACGACGTAACTTTGACCCAGGAGGTCGATCGCAAGGCTGAAACAGAGGCAAACCATGTTGAAATTGCGGAGAAATGAGATGAATATAATTCCCATGCTTACATTACATGTAACTCAGCCAGAGGAATCTCTGAATCTGTCGCTCGGCACGCATTAGAATACAACGATTTGATGAATGGAAACAGAGTTTAGAATGCGAAAGACGTATCACGCCCAACATCTAGCCTATATAAAAGTCCAAGAGATATACTAGTTAGTATCCAACGCCTATGATATTCGTGGTGCCGATCCAACAACGCGCCGTAATGTAAAAGATTCGGGCCAGACTGGGCGCAGCCCTCGGTCTATCCATGTAAATATTCAAAGAAAATAGCAATCCATCTATTAACGCCAAACATCCAGAGGTATTTTATGTGCAACAATCATGGTATGTAAAGGAAAATCATCACTACACGGCATAAGATATGATGATCACTTGCGGAATCTGCCGGTCCAAGAAAATAGTTCCTGCAACTGGATCGAGGTAGACTTGCTAGCATCTTGCCCAGGCGGAGGTTGGTCCGGAGGCGGGGAATCAGGGGACTGGGCACCAGGCGGCTCCTCATCAACAGCAAAGCGCCAGCGACCGTCAGGACTCGTAAACATGCGGAACGTGTACCGTTTATCCAATGTAGAGAGATGGTCTCGGCGCTGCGTGTTTGTCCAGTGGTGTGTATTGGTGAAATCACGCAGCATCTGGCTATGTGCAATCCAGGGGATAACAGCGCCGATGGAGCGCGGCATGCGAGGACCGCTGAATCGGCCTCGGCGAGTGCCGAAGACAAGGAGGACGACCAAGGCGTCGAAGGCGATGATTATGAGAGCGACCGCGAGACAGGGGACGGAGGGGACCATAGTCCAGGTGCTTTGGATGACAGTGCCGTTCTTGGCGGGGATAGGATGTTCAAGCTGTTCGAGGTAGATATGGCGCCAGATGGAGAAATAGGTACTGTATACCCATTGATATACCACGCGTGTCAGATCAGTCATAATGTCAACGTCCAGAGCTTCGAAGTCGGGATCTGCGCGTTCGTACAAGCGTGCAACTAGAAAGCCAGCCCAGTCGTATGAGGAGATGTTGTATGTTCCGTTGACGGCAGTGGTGTTGCCGACGTAACTATCAGGAATAGCCGCAAACACTTTGTTGAATTGACCGAGGCTCACGGTCGCATTGTCATACATGACGCCTTCTGTGATTGAGCTGTTCGTAAGCTCGTGCGAATTGATCTGGCCCCGATTGTCGAAAGTAATGGCAAAGTCTTGCATGATAACTTTTGGCTCACAATGCAACGCGACGGAATTATTGTCAGTGATCGGCGTGTTGGCCATGTAGTCCCACTGGCCAACCACGAGAACAGTAGACGTCTCGCAAACATCAGTTACATTTTCACTGGGGTTAACCTTGTTGACGGGGGATAGGAAATGGATGGCAAGAGCGATACCCTCATCTTGGTTGGAAACTGGCATCGGAGCGATGCACTCCACAGACTTGTCCGCGAAAGTAGAATACTGCCAGTAGCTCGAGCCGCTCGACGTGTTGTACCTCAGTCCATCTTCAGGAGCGAGAGGGGCGCACTCAAGAGACGCACTGATGCCTAAAGTCTCTGCACCGTACAGCACACTTGGATCGCCATCATGCATCTTGATAGGAATGAACGACTGATTTGCACTAGTCCACGGCAGCATCGGAACGCCACTCGTGATACTGGTTTGAATCAGGTCATATTCAGTGAATTCCGCTGCAAAGTCGTTGCGCCAGAACGTGGATTGGCTGTAGTTCATGAAAAGGTCGTTACTTGGGAGAGTCGAAGTTTGCAACTCTTGGTTGAACAAACCACCAACGACGACTGTCAGAACCAAGTTCACGACGCATGCAATAGACACCAGGCCAAGTAGAAAGCGTCTCCCTCGGATACATTTCACGAAAACCATCAGAGGACTTTGGGAAGCATAGTTGAGTGACAAAGAAGCCCCAGCCGCAGCCATTCCGCGCTGAAGATGGACCCATGGCTCAAGAACAGCCAAATTGCGATGAATAGATGTACAAAGTGAGCCCACGGAGGACGCCACTACAGACGGAAGAAACGAAAGGACAACCTGGAGGGCACTTGAATCTGACTGTGTAAGGTGCTTGAATCGGCCATCACGAGCGAGGGAAGACACGACCAAAGCCATGAGAATAATGATTGCAGCCAAGGCGAGGAACTCGATTATGAAGAACGGCACAACAAGAAAATGCGGCATGGGGTCAACCCGCGTTCGGGTGGTTTCCTCCTCCATTTGCACTGGTGAGCCATCCTCAGCCAAGATTTCAAGACGGTTCCCGTATGGGCCATGGCGCCAATAGCATCGAGCGTTCCGCAACATTCGATTCAGTTGCCGGGTTGAAGATTGATGGAAATCGGCTTCTGAATTGGCTAGAAAATTGGTAGGGTGGAAGACATCCGCGGCGATACTGCACATAGCACCAATGGAGCCAGGATCGCCCTGTAGGAAAGATTCTCGGGATTGATATAGGAAGATGAGGTATACGGTGGTCAGGCACGCTAAGCCCAATATTAACTCGGAAAATAATGCTGCAAAGGTGACAACAGCTATCGCAACTCGGGTGGTGGTGCTAGTTGCGCGTAAAGTGACTGCGCCGCTGTCCGGATCGAAAAGACGACCTAATGTCAATACAAATGTCTGCTTAACGTCCCGGCTAATGCGTCTCTCGAATTGATCTTGCGACATAATCATGGCGGTGTCAAGAACGAGAAGTGGCTCGAATTCACCCAATTGCTGGCTTATAACAGGCAGTTCTGTGACAATGCGATCTCCCGCGGTGGTATTTTCACGAACAAAGAGAATGTCGCTCGTATAAGGAGAATGTTGGGAGAGGAGGGAGTTAAATTGAGCGATATTGAATTCCGAAGCCGTCAAAGTGCGGGTTGTGGCTGGGTGAATTTTGATATTGCTAATAGAGCTGTTTGAATGCATTTGCACATCCGCATCGGCCTTCTGGTACTTAATATCACACGCGAAGGCCGTTCCAGAGGCAGAGTATTGCAGGTCTTCCAGGGCGTCGTTGGTAATATTAACGGTGATCATCATCCCGTAAAGATCGTATGGGTCGCAGCCGACGGCGGTAAATGCATGACGCTGGTTTGGATGCTCTGACTGAAGTACTTGAGAGATAGCAGGCTCCCAGTAACGAACTTGAAGAAAATCGGTCTCAGGAAAGAATATGCTGCTATAATTGAAGCTGAGCTGACAAGGGTCCGATGGCTTGATCTTGTCACCGGGGTCATTGCCAGATGCACTCCATGAAATTTGAGGTTCGTTCTCAGTGTTATTCGTGCTTTCGCTTATGGTGACTGTCATATTATGATCCACGTAAACATCATCGCAAATTAGCTTAGCCCAGTAAATAGTCTGGTCCAAATTCCATAGCGTGTCTAGGTCGCGGTCGTCCTCGGGTATTTCGACGGGGGCAATGGCAAAGTCTTTCGATCTTGTGCGATGGACGGTGTTGCTCGAGGAGAGCACATTATCCACTGTATTGTTCGCCTGTGTTGTCATCCATTTCGCCTGAGTCTCCAAATCAGCCAAAGTAGGCCAACTTCGCATCTGTACATGATTGGTCACTTTGACTTCTCGAAGTTCAAACAGCGTACTCTGCAGGGCGGGCAAAATCATTCGAATCAACAGAGTCAAGATGGAAACCCAAAGAACAACCCAGTGTCGACGACGTGCAGCGTTAATCGGCGTCAGGATAGTTTGACCAAAGTTGTAGTTGATGAAGAGAACGGTCGCAGGGGCACCTTCGGGACGAGACAGTTGATAATACGGCTCCAAGCGAAGTACATCGAAATCGGTGATAGTCCAAACGGTCAATAACACCAAGGCGATTATAATGGGCATATAGTTGAACATGAACGACTGGACTTGGGTAACATCGTCGGTATCGTCGAAGAAGTGCAGACCACCCTTTTGCACGCTATACTGCCGCAATCCCTCCACAACCATAAACATAGTCAACAATAGGCAAAGCAGGGCAGCTAGGAATGGCGGACGTAGGGCCATTGGTCGCCAGCCGCGGCTGGGGCCCTGGAAGACACGAGGTCGAAACGGTGCTAGGAACGCTAAAGTCAGAGGTCAGCATGATTTTCAACGCAGGGCGCCATGCTTTTCCCGGCGAGGCAAGGGATCAAAGGCAACAGCCAGGTCGCAACGGGCCTCAATATGGTTCAGATCAAGGGGTTCCAGACGCTTACCGATCCATGATGCCCAGATCCGCGGCGGTTTGCCTCCGTCAACGGGCATTCTGGACGGGGGGCCGGACGGGGGTCCAGACGGGCGGATTGACGGGAACCCAAGAGCATTTCCAATCTGGGTCACGATGGGCGATAGAGCATGGCGAGAGGGGTTGAGTAGAGCCAAGGACTTGAAATCTCTGTAGGCCAAGCGGGCACTGGCATGACGTACAGAGGAGAAGAAGGAGAAGATGCCAGACTGAGTGGCCGCGCGGTGCGTGGGGCCTTGATCAGCCACTAGAGACGTTGGGATCGTCAGTTGCCAGTCTTGGCCCTCTTGGGATCTTGCGGGGGTTCAGAGGCTGGGGTTACAAGACGCAAATTATAGAACGTGTAATTTGTCTGGGAGATGTTCTAAAAAATGCAGAGCTATCTCTTTTTAGGCCTGAAAGAATAAAAGAATGTGGCGTAGACTCGGGCGGGGGCTGCTTCTACTTGAGCCGGAATGTACTAGGATGTAGGGCACAGAGCGTCCATGGATACTTCTTTGTGAATATTAAGCGCGATGCTAGCCCCATAGATCCAATGGCTGAAAATTTTATAGTAAATGACACTGAATATGTTCAACTTCAAGAAATTAATATTCGAATTCACAGGAAGATTACGGAAAAACCGGTCACGGTTTGGCGTGTTTACTATGGATCGATCTCCCATAATACCTATAAAGTATTGCTTAAGTTGGAAAAATTACGCATAAGACTGCTGCCAGCTCACTTGCGGACTTCCCACGGCGCAGGCCTCATCCTCATCATCCTTCGTGGTGCTCTATGCATGTTACATATACTTCCAGTCTTGGCACGTAGAATGCGGGATCGGGCGGAGCTTGCGCCCACCGAATTCTTGCTCAAATAACAGAGTATCTCGTTAGCTGAGGGTTGAATAGAAGTGATAAAAACTGACCAGTCGGTCTCTTTTTGCTCTGAATCTCCCCTCTGCGTGGTGTGTTGAATCTAACCATGGAGCGGTGCCGCAGAATCAGTCCCACCTTGCTCAGCCACGGGTGGATTTCAAGTTTCCAGGTTTTCTGCTCTTGGCGAGATCGACCCCCCTAATATTAATGTTCCAAGTTTGCATTCTACATATTGTTCGATTTCCCCCATATCCACAGGTCGGGTTTTACCAACTTATTAATTGACCGATGTATTCCGTACTTGTGTTCGAAATGCTGCAAGGACGTTCCACCCCAGATCTTGAGTGGAGATGATCGACAATTAACTAGCTTCATCTGACAGGCTCCGTTGTTATCGCTCGTTATTCCACTCTCCGGGTTTCTTTGTCCGACTCCGGGGTTTTGAACAAAGAAAAAGTCGCGGATCCGGCGATCTCCGTATCTTTGGCCTTCTTTGGCGGCTTTGCCAATCAACCACGATCACTTATGCGACAATGCGCGTCAGATCCCCAAATGGTCAAGTAGAGTCCCTAATCATAAGTAGCGATCGGTTCTTCCCTGCCTGAGAACACCGATTCCCTATCTAGGAATAGCTTGGTACTTCTGTCAGACTCGTGAAACCCATATGCCATCTGGGGAGACCTGCGGCTGAGTTCCAAGGTTGTCTCAAAAAAATACCTCCAGAGTATGGCGAGACTTGGTGCATCCTGATGAATTACAACTCATGGACATTCTAGCCCCCTTAAATACAACGCCAAAAATTTAAAATTTAAAATTTAAAAATGTGAAAGAAAAAAAAAAAGAAACTACAAAGCTACCTTGGCTGGAAAAGTTCAACATCCACAATCTGTTCCATTGACTCGTAATAGATGTCATTGGAAGCGTCAAGCCAATCAATACATGACATGTAACATTATATATTTCTCCTATATATAAGAAGCATTACTCCCTCCACTCTCCCTTCATCACCCGGGCAAATCTTAAAACTCAAACCTTCTCAGAGGCGGTCTCCTCAACGGTGGTAGCGCGAGCCTCAGCCTTGGCAGACTCAAGGTCACCGTGCTCCAGAGCCACAGTCTGGTTGGTAGCGACACGGGTCTTCCAGGCAGGTGTACCAATGTAGGGGATACCGTTGGGGTCCTCGAACATAGCCTCGGTCTCTTCCAGAGTCTTACCGGCAGTCTCGGGGAAAAGGAAGAAGACGTGGATGAACATGGAAGCGTTGAAGACACCGAACAGAATGTAGGATTTCCAGGCAATGTTGGTGAAGGCGGAGGGGGTGAAGAGACCCAGAGCAGTGTTGAAAGCCCAGTTACCGGAGGTAGCAAGGGCGACACCCTTACCACGGAGGCGGAGAGGGAACAGCTCAGGGGGGTAGGTCCAGGAGGCAGGACCCCAGGTTGGAGCGTATGAGGCAACGAAGAGGTAGGTACAGGCGATCAGACCCTTGGCGGCGTGACCAGTCACCTGCATAGACTGCTCGGGGCTCACACGGTCGTTCATGGGAATAACAACTCCGGCGCCACCGAGGATACCAGCGTTGGCAAACATGAACGCCATCATGAAGAACGCACCAACCAACATGGTAGGACGACGACCCCACTTGTCCTGCCAGATCAAAGCAGGGAGTGTCATGAAAACGTTGATAATGTATTGGATAGACGAGGCGAGCAGGTTTGCGTTTCCGGTGTAACCAGCCATACCAAAGACGTAACCGATGTAGTACACTATAGATCAGGTTAGCTGGTAGTCACATAGTAATATCTTGCGTAGACAAAAGCAGCTTACTCATAACGTTCATTCCAGTGAGCTGGGACCAGATCTGACAGAACAAACTGATCAGAGTACGGTTAAGCATCTTAGGCTTGAAAAGGTCCAAGTAGGTGACGTTGGCGTGCTGGCGCTCCAGCTCGCACTGATCACGGATATCCTGAAGCTCGAGGGCAACGAAGGGGTGGCTACGGTCACCCTTGCCGTGGACAAGGGCCAGAACATCGTGAGCCTCCTCCCAGCGGTCAGCACGAGCGAGCCAGCGAGGAGACTCGGGCAGGAAGAACATGGCGCAGAACAGAAAGACAGCAGGGATCATCTGAAGACCCCAGGGGATACGCCAAGAGGCAGGGTCGTAGCCTGAGGCGGTCTGCTTGCCAATGAAAGAGGTACCGTAGGAGATGCTGAAAGATCTTGTTAGAACTGTGAAAGATTCATATGTTTTGAAGTCACGGGTGATGAGTGACATACTAGTACATGATCAGGATACCCCAAGTAATAGCCCACTGTTGCATACCCACGAAACGACCACGCTTTGAGGGGGGGGACAATTCGGAAATGTAGACAGGGACCTGGGCGGATTCGATACCGATGGAGAGACCGTTGATAACACGGCCGACGCACAGCATAGCTATGTTTTGAGAGGCACAGATGATGACGGAGCCAACAAGCCTAGGGGGAAATATCATGAGCTTTGTCTTCTCGACCCCAAAAGAGGAGGACTGAATTCTTACCAGATCAAACATCCCAACATGATAGACCACTTACGACCCATACGGTCCGAGATGGGGCCAGACAACAGAGCACCGAGCCAAGAACCAGCAGCCATAGCAGCAGTGATACCACCCTGATTAAGGGAAGTAGGACCACTGCAGTCCTCTTTGTCGTTGAAAGGAGGGCCATTAGGTCCCTGGTTGAAGTAACACTTGTAGGAGTTCTCCGACAGCTGAGCGGACATCGACGAGATATCGAAGCCGAACAGGCCACCGCCGATGACGGAGACGGCGGCGATAACATAGATGTTCCCGACCTGACGCACCATGATGGGCAACGATTTACCTCTTTACTCGGGAAAATCGGGAGGAGCAAGCCAGCGTACTAAGAAAGAAAAAGACGCGTTTCAGCGGGGAACGGGCTGATTATATACATACGATCTTACGACAGGTGCTTGTCCCCCTGCACGGGGTTTAGGGGCAAAAGTGGAAAAAAAAAAAAAATGGAGAGAGGCCCCATCAAACCATGTGTCGGGGGTCCCTCATGCATCCATCAGGATGCGCAACTTTCGGTTTAGCTTCACGCGATGTCGCATCCTGGCCTGATCAAATGTGACCCAGAATGGGGTGCATGTTGGCCAATCCTCGACCTGTAATCTCAGAGAATCCGGCTGGAGCCCCCCATGGGGAAAAGTTCGGGGACGAGAGGACCCACGCCCGACCATGTTTTTTTTTATTATGGTTGGGTTTTTGATGGATCCTTTAGCATTCGCTTAGTTATTGGCCATTTTGTCCCCGCATGTCACCCATTGTATTAAGTAGATTTGTTGTTCCTCGGGCTCAGAAGTAGACCCGGCGAAAACCCGCTGGAATGGCCATTATATACAAGTCCCGAACGCCATCCCGTGGATGCATGTCGGACCGAAGGCTCGCCGGGCTTGCCCTTGTACAAAATAGCTTGAGATGGCTGAAAATGACGTGGGCTGAGCTTTGGCAAAGCTTGGTTGCGGGTTGTGGCGCCGGATGTCGCTTTCGCTTCAAGCTGGCCGAGATATTGGAACTAATCATCGTATGCCTCCTCCAGGGCGGTTGAGGCGGCCTGAACACTGTGAGCCAATAAGCTTCGGCTGGACCCAGCCGTGTCTTTTTCCTGATCCTTGGCACCAGTCAACGTTGCTTGGTGGACGGACGTGGCTCCAGCCTAGCGCGAACTCTGCGTCCAATCCGCGGACGATGTGGCTTTCTGGGTGCTACCTTGATAGGATCGATCACCATGGGTATTTCTATCGGCTTGTTTTGATTAAGGCCGGTATGAACTACATACGCCGGATGCCGGCTTGGCTCCGTGGGAAATTGGCAGGAGCTCTGGAAGGCGCCGAGACCATTTCCCGTGAAGCAGGCAAACTGTCCCAAGTATTGAAGCGTGCCCCGTCAGTCTCTGTCGGTCAGACCCACAGGATCTCGATTCTAGGGAAAGACGACAGAACGCAAAGAAGCAAGAATGATTTAGCTGACTCAGGTTTGCGGAGAACCCCGCAGACCCTTGCGTGGCCAGTCACGTTTCAGTCTTCTTTTAGATCAACCCGTTTACCATGATCGGGCCAACAAGACCAAGGCCGCATTCAGCATACCGGTGAGCCCCCAGCCCCTAGAACCCGGATCTTTGGCTTTTTCAGCGGAGATGAAGTCGGGGTTGCGGGGAAGCCGAACCTCCATCCACCGTGATCTTTCTCGGTTCCAACATCCGGGACAAGTTGGAGAGCACGGCCTGAGCGGGTGGTTGCATCTGTAGGCACACGGAGTATCCTGTTTGGTATTAGTCCTGACTATCTGCATTCTGACTGGAAGTCTCGGTGGGAACGCCCCGATAGAGATTGAATCGCTGATCCCTGCCGTTCACATCTTGCACTCGAGACAAGACTTTGGGGGCCGCGAATCATGCCAACCGTTTTCTCTAGCCTTGGTTTTATTTTATTTTATTTTATTTTTATTTTCTCTTGTTTATTTTGCTTTTTGCGTTTCGATAGAAGGCTGACATTCTGGCAAATTTCATTAACTGACATATCATATTCAGCTACACATATGATCCTTGCCCTATTCTTCCAACCAAGTGTTCAAGTGGGGAATGGCCGGAGATTTTACGGTCATTAGACCGCTATTGGACGGTCTCAGGGGCCTAGAAATCCCGCAGCAAAGTACCCGGGCCTTCCTGTTGAGGATCGCGCGACAGATATATTAACGTTAATGAACGGCTAAGGCAAGCCTTGGAACTAACACCGCAAGCAAAGTGATTTCGGGCTACGGGGCCGTAATCCAGTCCCGCGCTCCTGCGAAAATACGGGTTTATGGAGTATCGCATGGACTGAAAATTCCCACCAAATTTTGGGATCCGATTGCGAGGAATTTGCCTTTTCTCTGCATGCGCTTTGCCAGCTGTAAGCGAGTCACCAACAAACTCTGTCTGTTGGCTTTGCGTTTGTATCACAGCACGAGCCCATTCTGCCCCAGCCGAGAACTACTCATAGTTAGTTAGTCATGAGTTAGTTGCAAGTAGATGCTTACCGAGCATCCGATTAGTGGCCGTTCAATTATCGGCCTGATTCAAAACTTTATTAGACACATATCGAACTGGCAATTTGTTCCCTCGCTCTGCGGGTCGTCCTTGGCTGCGGGAAGGATCCTTAGATCTGCAACCTCTGAAAAGCATATGCACTGCATTGGCCTTAAATTATACATAAGTCTCTTGCTGTCATGTCTTTGCGTTTTAAGGTACCAGAAACTTGAATCTGCCATTCATGTTGCGTCAAATTGTAGTCTTTCGATAGCAGCGGCACGCCGTCCAAACTTCGATCCGAATTACCATTGGAGGAATAGAGAAGACATTGAATCAAGAGGGACTAATGATATGTCTCTCTTGCCAGTGAAATGGGCAAGCATATTCTGAGATGGCCCATGGGTTATTTCAGCTTCACCAGCGATCATACTAAGGTGTCTCATTCGGCAAATTCATACCGATAATAAGCTTCCCAGATTGGCTTCAAGTTATTATGACGGCTTTCCAGAATACCCAGCTAGCACATTAAAAATAAAACCCTACTCATTCACGAGGTCGTGGAGCTGCTGTGAGTCGCAGTGTTCTAGCCCATGCCCAGATGATGTCTCCGTTTGAATGCACGAGGCACTAGTTACTACCTAATCATAGCCGCGGGTGAGGACCTTGCAGCTCCCAAGCACTTTTATATTTTAAATATAAGCGTCGATCCGTAATTTTGACTCTAGCATGAACTACATAGTAACCATGAATATCTCTTCAGCTTGAACATATTTGGTCTACTTGCGTCTAAGTTACCAGGAAGTAGGCTAGCACCATCACACCAGTTTTTGAGCCCCCATTTTGATCCAGGTCTGAGCAGACTGAAGGCTGGACAACTAACACCCAACAAGAAGCTGAGTCACTTCCTACAAAGACAATATGAACTGACAACAGAAATTTGAATTTGAAGCTGTTCGGAACTTCATTTCATAGCGGATGTACTTTTTTTTCACTAACTCGACAGCGCGACTAACCAATAGGACATCAGTACCTACCCACTGTTCGCAAATGACAGTCAGCTACCATCATGAAATGCGGGGTTATCGATAAAATACCTCTCCAGCTTCAGTATAGCTGCTCCATGAGGCCACTTAGACACCCGCCTTGGCTTCTCCGCATGTACCTCGTGCAGATACCGAACACAGCCGAGGTTCCGCATGCATGATACAACCCCTCAAAAACGCGAAACAAAAGTGGGATGAGTTGAGACTACAATCTTGCTTCAATTATCTGATATACAGACATAAAGCTTAAGCTCATCAGAAATCATCATGCAATCAGTAGTCTTCAAGGGTCCCCTACAAGTCGCCGTGGAACAGCGTCCAAAGCCACAGATAAAAGAGAGCACAGACGTGATTCTCAAAGTGAGATACAGTGCACTATGCGGCAGGTGAGGAGCTTGAATAGCCTCATGTCCATCGTACTGACGTATCTCACAGCGAGCTCCATGTTTTCCGTGGACACCAGCCCTCGGGGACAGGGTTCATCATGGGGCATGAGTTCACCGGAGAGGTGGCAGAGACTGGTGACAGCGTGAAGAATTTCAAACAAGGGGACCTTGTCGTATCGCCCTTCACTGTAAGCTGTGGAGAGTGTTTCTACTGTTCCAGTGGCTTTTCCTCAAGATGCGCCCGAGGACTTTTGTATGGGTCTGCTATGCTCGACGGGGGTCAAGCAGAATATGTTCGCGTCCCCCTAGCCGATGCAACTCTCTGCCACGCACCATCCACCATCGATGAGAAGAAGCTCGTCCTGATGGCTGACATATTCCCGACTGGATACTTTGCTGCAAAGAACGCATTCAGCTCATTGGACGCTGCCGCAGTCCACAACAGTACGGTTCTTTTGTTCGGATGTGGGCCGGTAGGAATCTGTGCCCTCATCAGCGCACTTGAGCATCGCCCCAAAACTCTTATTGCAATTGATAGCGTGCCATCGCGACTAGAGCTTGCTCGAAGCCTGGGCGCAGAAGCATGGAACTTTCAGGAGAACGAAGCGGGCTTACGAGAAAGGGTGAAGTCATTGACAGAAGGCCGTGGAGCAGATGTGGTGATCGAGGTTGTCGGTCATAGCAGTGCCTTGAGAATGGGATTTGAACTTTTGCGTCCATGGGGAATAATCTCAAGCATTGGAGTTCATAATGGAGAAATACCTTGGACTGGCAACGAAGCCTACGGTAAAAATCTCCGCATTCAAATGGGTCGATGCCCTGTTCGCAGTAAGTTTGGTGCCTGTTCCCGCAAAGATAGCGAATGGAATGGCTAACTTAGTCAGGTATATTTGGCGAGGCCATGGACCTGTTGGCGAAGAAGCAGAATATACTGAAGTGAGTTTGAATATTGGAAAACTTTCCTTTCGATGGACAAAAGACCATTGGAACATGAAACTAACATGACACAGTTTCATGTCGGAGGATATTCGCCCTCTTTCTCAAGCTGTGCAAGCGTGAGTTTCTCCACCCGATATGACGAAATGGACAGCTGACATTGAAGTAGTTATGATGACTTCAACCATATGCGATCGCAAAAAATAGTTTTCGAGGCAGACAAGTAGGCAAAGTATGTCATCTAACATACAGACAAGACGCTTTTCATATGAATAGTGCTTCTCTTCTATTTCCAAGGTTTAGTTCCCCTTTTTCACTAGGCTGATAACTAAAATTTATGCGCAATGGAGACGAGACGTTCTGTCGGCAGTCCATGTAGCACTAGCAAACGCATATCTCCTCCGCTTTAAGTAGGCTACCTCACTCCGTTGATCTTCCTCTTTTTAGTTATATCTAGATATCTGAACCCGTTTCCATAATGCCTTTGGGCATTAATTTCCCCCTAGAACTCTCGCCACGTTCCACTAGTAGTACTATTACCTTTTCAAAGGATGCAAAAAGCTCAAGAGATAATGAAAATTTAGAGCTAGCATTCCCGGAATATTGAAGTATGACTTGATCGCTGTGACCAATGATTTAGATTATTCACACGTAATCGTTTATAGTTACCAGGCTCCCTGGGCACAAGTAATATAGAATTTCCCATTCCGGTTAGCAAGATCCAGCCTTTAAAATTGCGGCTCTGAGAGCCGAAGACCGATCCTGCCAAGCCCCTTTTTTTTTTTTTTTTTTAAAACAAGTTGTGATTCTTGAGCAACAACTAGACCTGCGAAAACCCTGATTCAATAGCAAAATGGCATTCAATAGATTCTTTCTTCTGGCTTCTCTCGGTCTTGCCGCTGCGCAAACATCAACTGTGTCACTGTTCTTTTTTGACACGGACCCACAGGCCCTGGTCGGGTCTATCGTGGGGGAGGTTCGTACCCTATAACCTGGGATCTGCCTTGAAATCTAGCTAACTGACCAAATAAATAGAGCGATGGACAAACTACCTACCATATTCAATGCCCTAAGACTGCAGACAGCAATGACTGCGGCTTTGGCACCGGTGTTACGGTCATTGAAGGCCCCAGCACCGCCCACTTTGAGTATTCCCAATCAACTTTTGTGTATGCTTCCCGAGACCACTTGATAATCGCATTTTCCGAAGTCGCGAATCTGACATGTTGAATGCTAGCGGCGGTGAGGTTGCCTGCAAATTGAGTGGTACCACGAAGGCTGTTTGCACAGCGTCAGTAACCGGGGTCGGCAGTACTCCAACCACAACAACAGCGACTTTGCAAAAGAGTGATATGACGTATCTGCCGGTAGTTATTACTGGCAGCCCATCGAAGGGCGCCTCTGCATCGGCAACCACAGCACAATCGACTGGGACTGACTCTACGGTTACCTCTACTGGGACCAGTGAATCTGGGCCCAGCAAGAGCTCCTCGACACTGGCTTCTGGTACGAGTACTGGAGGTCTACCCCAAATGACTGGAAATTCTGGTCTTTCTCTTGGGGGCCTTGCCGTGGCTGTGGCTGCTGCCATCCTCTGAGTATCAAACTTGTTTACAGTACTAAGCCGATTTGAAACCTGGGAACAACAGTTGAGTGTGAAACCAAAGGTTTTATACACTCTTTTAGTCGTCTATACATGCATTATCATATTATCTATTCATTTACACGCTATTTCATGTAAAGAGAGGTATTTACCCAGTCACATCAATTCTCCCCTGGTCAATATTTATAAACCCGGAAAATATCAATCACTCTCAAAGTGAGACAACGAGACGCCCCATTCCTTACAGAGATCTTCTTTCCGATATTTTACATAGGGTCCGTAGGCATCCTCAATATGGTCAAGAAAGTTGATGGCCTTGCGTCTTTCATTAATGCTAGTCAAGCATCGACCAGCCACATAAATTGGCTGGAGCATGTACTTTCTAACCGTGCTGCTAGTCATACCGGAAAATATACCAAGTATCTGGATAGCATGGTAGTGTAAGTCTTTTTGGAGCACATTGAGGGTGCCCAGAAGATCCGTGGATGACTGTTTCTCAGTAGATAATGGCTCTTGTGGTTGATGTACTCGCAGTAATATTTTATGCATATGGTAAAATCCCAATGATATAGCACCGGATTCGGAGCCAAACCACGTCTCGGGAATCAATAGCTCACTGTCATGGTCTAATTCGTCTGGATGAGACTGGGGTTGGCGCATAGCAGTAAATTGACGTGGGAGATATTCAAACCAATTGGCGAGTTCTGTGTTGAGTTGGGCCCAGCTGTGGGAGATGTCCCCCTTTCTCATTTTACACATAATGTAAACGAGAGCTCTTGGGTAAATTATTGGCATTTCACTTTCCGAAACAGCTCGGGGAGTGAATTGACCATCATCATTCAGCGGAAGGCCCATTTTTATCCAAAGAGATAAATCGTCTGTATCTAAGCGACATTCTTTATCAAGAACAACTGAAGAGAGAATAAATCATTAGCGAAGCTGGGATTTCATCAAAAATTTTGGACGAAAACTTACAGCTGTTGAGATAGTCGTGCAGCACGTAAAACCAGAAAGAGGCAGATAATCCTCGTTTTACTTCTGGGACTTCCCAGAACCGCACAAGAGTTGAAGTTTCTACTTCCACTAGTGGACGGATAAGTTTTGTCATACCATTTAGATGACCTGTCCAAAATCGGACATTTGCGTTCATGTCTTCATATTGACAAAGAATACAAGCTGCTATCACTCGACAGATCGAACCGCAATTGATTTCTTCACTGACACAGTTGCAACCTGGCGGTGGCGTCGCCTGGCCATATGAGCAGATGCCCCCTGGTGAGAGTACGCAGGTCGAACAATCTTCGCGAGATATTTGTCTTGACATCAACAGAATTGCTCTCTCGTAGTATTTTGCTCCATACCAGGTGAAGTCGGATAAAGTATGTGCAATTCGTTTCGAGTTCTTGGACTGCGCAGTCTCGCTATGTGGATTCTTCATTTGTCCTAATTGTTTTGCTGCAAGTGCACACGCACCATATCGCACCATTGGGCTTATTGCTGCAAGGGATATGATATACTGGCTAAAGTAGGAAGGCTCGTCTGCCCAGAAATCCATCCAGCGGCCAGGCTCATGAGCAAAATGACGCAGCAAGAAGGATATCTCAACGCAATCCTCAGGACTATCTTTATCAGAGAGCTCAGTTGGCGGGTCATGGGAGTGTGCTGGAGATGGATTACTCCTAGCTATTATGCTTGAACGAGAGCCACGTGTACCAGGATTTCTTTGAAGGGAACCAACTGACGGTGGGGAGATTAAAGGGGACGAGCTCCTGTGGAAATCATTCTCATATGTTTCTGCAACAGAAAGAAGAGACGACCTGGTCGAGCCATGAGGCAGGACAGGTAATGGAATAGGTGATATAGACTGCCCTATAGAAGCTTCTTGCCCCGTAAGATTTCCTTCGAAATAGCATTAGCCAACATTATTGCGCGAGACTGATGGAGAGGCATAGATCTAAAACATAAGAAGCTCTTTCAATTGACACCTACGTGGCAGTTCAGAGTTTGGCTGGTTTGCTGACCCAGCCTGATCGGAGGAAGGTGAATCGCGAGGAGGCGAGTCAGCCACGAAGGACAAACTATGGTGTCTAAAAATGCTGTCGATCATCCGGCATCGACGCCCGGCTTTGACGCATTGGCTACAATCGGGTCGTTTCTCATCACATTTTATTTTGCGCTGCCGACACTCAGGACTATCGGATGCGTCAGCGGTGTCGCATTGGGTGGGCAAAGACAAAGCAAACTCACCATCCCTTACGAGACCGCCGTGAACTCTTCTTCGACTTCGGCCGTGGACTTTGGTTAGCCTCTTCTGTGCGTTCGATCTCGGGCGAAGGCATTTTCAGCAGTACTGGAGGTATGACAGAAATCGGGGATTGACCTGATCAGGAAGAACAGGCGGGGGGAAGACGGACCGGCACTGCGGGGATAAGGTGGATCTCTTGTCGGTGGTCAAGAATCCTCTCCGAATCAGGATATTTTAGCGGTTTGTACCTCCTGAATTGAGTGGTGGAAGAGACTTGTTGCCAGGGACTTGCTCCGTTCAGAGTATCCCGTATCTTAAACCCGCGTCCCCGCCCCCACGCCTTGTCCCACATCTCCAACTCTGATTTACTTAGAACATGCACCCATCACAGGACGCTATATAATAAAATAGATCAAGCTATCAATTGGAAATTTTCAGTTTCCTCAACTCGCGATAAACCCCCCCTCCCCCTCTCCGAGGAATCCTGTCAGCACAGCACGCTCATTGTCCGCCAAGATGCCCCTCTACCAACCTCCCAACATGAATACACCTGTCCTTTCCCAATTCTCCCTCAAGGGCAAGATTGCCGCGGTTACTGGTGGCGCACGAGGAATCGGAATAGAGGTAGTGCGTGGTCTTGCGGAAGCCGGGGCTGATGTTGCGCTCCTATACACCACCTCCGCAGATGCCTCGGAATTGGCCACAAAAATTGCTGCAGATACTGGTGTCCGAGTGAAAGCCTACAAATCGGATGTCACGTCGCGCAGTGATATCGCTCAAACTATCAACCAGGTGGCAGAGGAGTTTGGAAATGGACGGTTGGATATTGTGGTTGCGAACGCAGGGACCTGCACCAATTGTCCAAACCTTGAATACGACGAAGAGAGCTGGGCTCGCGACAACCGGGTCAATTATGACGGCGTTATGTGGACTGCACAGGCGGCTGGGAAGATTTTCAAAAAACAAGGGAAGGGCAATCTTATTATTACCGCTTCGGTCAGTGCCATTTTGATCAACATTCCTCAGACACAAGTTGCCTATAATGCGTCGAAGGCTGCTGTTGTGCATCTCGCCAAGGGACTGGCTGTGGAATGGGCCGATTTCGCACGTGTGAACTGCATATCCCCAGGATTCATTATGACGGAAAGTATGTTGGTCCTCTGCTTGGAATAAATATCGTTGAAACACTGACCCGTATCATAGTGCTCACAAGACAGCCACCCGAGCTGATGGAAAAGTGGCTATCCATGATCCCGGGCAAACGAATTTGCGATGCTGCTGAGCTCAAGGGTGTAAGTTAGCATGCCCCCTGGGATACTTCCTGCTTGCTAACAAAAATTAGGCATATGTTTTCTTGGCGAGTGACTCATGCTGCTATATGACTGGTGCAAACATGGTTATCGACGGTGGTTATACCCTTCCATAAACTATTCTAGATTATTTTGTATATTCAGACTGCGGTATAGATAGAGATTTCCGATTGAATCGATTAAATTAGAAAAATATTCCTACACTATGCTATAGGTCTACTTGAATACTAGTCTACAACAAGGGAATGATTGTGCAAAGGTAAAGAAAGGAACCTTATTGGCCTAAGTCATGAACCTATTTTATATAAGGGCAATCTGAGGATCATCATTGATTCCAATCAATCTTAGTATACATAGAGCCTAGACACTCCAAAAACTCCTCCTGCTACATAGATGTTACATCATAATAATCAAAGTCATTTGCGATAAGGCCAAACTCAAACATGACCTAGATGGTTCGTAAGAAGACGCCAACGCAGATAATGAATGTATTAGGTTAGGGACTACTTACGACCAAGAGGCCTGGCCCGCTTCGATATAGATTTCGCCTGGTCCTGCTTGATTTTCGCCAGACGAGCCCTAAGAGTCAAAATTAGCATCTTCATACAGATACTATTTGCACAAAGAATAGATATCTTACTCTTCCGCGGCCTCCTGTTCTAGATGCTTGACATGATCTCGGGCTTCTTTGACCGCTAACTTTGATGCCATTAAAGCCTTGTCTGCCTCACACTCGGCTTTCTCAGCGCGATAGACTTGATCTTGCGCTGCCTTGATGGTAGGGTCCTCTGGAACATGATGGAGAATGCTTCGCCGACGGTGAGTGCTTCCTGAAGATGAAGCTGAAGACTGGGAAGACTGGCTACTGAAGATTTTGTTGCTCGATCGACGAGAGGGCTCCTCAACGCTGCGACGCGAGGATGATGAACTGGCTGTGGAATCGCGATGAAAAATAGGCATAATGAATTTTTGAAAATACTCGGAGATTCACGATCTGTGCTAGTAGTTACTTATGTAGTCTTAGTAGAGGTTGGAATATGGACCTCGTTCGAACGCCCATGATCTACAATAAATAGAAGTGCAAATTGACAGTGCTCAATTTAATTGGGCTTATCTTACTGACGTACATCTTGACGTCAACTTGCCGATCGCTAACAGGCCCTAGAAAGAGTTTGAAGTACTTGGCCCCTGTGCAATAGTGCTACACCTGCAGTGACGTCAGCAAATAGATTAATTCCCCAACATGATGGAGCGGCCTGAGCGGTCCAAACGCTTGTTCTTGAGCCAATTTTCCCTTGCATATTCTACTAGTAAATTGTTTGAAAATTATTCCAAGGCTGTTTCTATATAATGCGCTTCTATGGATACATGAAACTTTGCTTGCTCCTTAATGATATATAATTTTGGTTGATATTGAGCACTATGTGTATCTTAATGTCCGATTATTGACTCTCATGAGGGATATCCGGCAAGAATGATTCTGCTTTTTTCTTGCATATGTCGCGGTAAGCTACCGATGTGCCAAGTGCAAAAGATATCTTCTGAGACGTCTGAATTTGTGGCGTGACGATGTGGCTTGCGTGAAAGAGCGGTGTCTGGGGCCAGGGGGCTTTTGAGTACGATTTAGAAACCAGTGGCAAATGCGGTTTTCAGCCTGTGATTGGTGATTACATCCTTTTCGTCTGAAGTGAGAATGATGTCTTCTGATCTGAAACGCCATTTGGTGATAAGCGATGCACAATGCCGTCCTGCTGGCAAGGGGGTGACTCAAACACAAAACAGCACGTCACATCCTCTCCATTCTAATGACGACCCATCTACATATGACAAATGGGATGAATGGTGTTATGATTGATAGGCCTAGATAGAGACTTCAGTTTGACAAAATGACTCTCCTGTTGTCGAAGTCATCGCCCATCTTGCCAGCCGCTACGTCAACCATCCATCGCGCACAGCTTTCGCGAGTGATGTAAAGGCCTGCACCGGACTCCGTGTTACCGAATGTCTTAACAGTTTTCTGACCACTTTCCTTCAGCCCTACTGGCAATGGTAGCGTCCATGTGATCTCGTCCCCACAATTAAGCTCTATTTCGTTGTTCACCACATTATGATCGTCGTATGATTTGGACACATTGGTGTATTTCATCACAAAGCGAATGATATATGGAGTGACTGCATAGCTATCTCCAACACCAAGGGCGCTCATAACGACCAGGCGAGGCTTATGTTCTTCCGATGGATGCTTTTGTGCACGTAGGACCTTGGTTGCGATCTTCGTCGAGTTTGCTATGAGCCCAGTTGGCCCAATGAATTTTCCCCAGGGCTTTTGACCGACTCGTTGTGCATTTAAAAAAACAACAACGGCATCTACTGGGGTAGTCGTAGCCTTGAAAGCGCGTTGCATGTCTTCTTCTGACAAACAAGAACCTTCTATAACCGTGAGTCCATTCGCCGGGTTTACAGAGGCTGCTTTGCGAACTATCATAGTAACCGAGTATCCTAGACAATTGTCAGCTCTCTTCATATCCCTCTTTGTATTTTGTTCAGCTTCGAGTGCCAAATACCTTGCTCCAATGCATACTCGTACCCGTATACACCTGTTCGCCCGGTCGCACCTAGGATAAGAAGATGCATTTCTTCCACCAACTGTAAACCGCAAATTCCTGGGAAAGTAGGCAAATGTGTACTAAAATAATCCCATGGATGAACATTCCATCGCACTTCGGGGCAAATCTGGGTTTGCTGTCTGATCATCAACCCGGCGGGGTGGGATTCAACCGATTTCCGTTCAAGGCTTACGGCTTACGTTTGTGGGCCAATTATAACACTCTGCTTCCTATTGATTCAACATGACCGGCGGTGATCAGGGAAATCACACAGAATTTTTCATTGTAGAACACGAGCGAGCCCCTTGATTTATGGCTCGTTGGCGGATTTCGGGCCTTTCATTTTCGGAGTTCAGATACGCATATAGCCGCCAGTATTACTTATGAAATAACTGAAAGCCCATAATTCTGAAGTCAGCTTTCACGCTTTTCATAGCCTCAGGTCTCGCGACGACAACCATGAATCCGGGTCTAGACATATCCACACTTAAGCAGAAGAGCCTGCAGTTTGTTCATTTACTTGGCAACGAGCATGATACCACTTCGTCAGCAATAATCACTCTCCTCGCCGATGAATTTTCTGTACAGCACGGCGAGTCCCTGCCTTCTACAGGAGGCCGCGATGCGTTCCTGAACAAACTTGGCGAGAGGCTGAAGATGGCCAAGGGGCATGCTAGTGTTGAAATAAATCACTTAGTGGCTGAGCCGACTGAAGATGCAGCTCATGGTGGGCAGTGCTGGGTCTATAGTCGGAAGAACACTCCATTTGGATCATCTCTCAGCGTACGCTCTATGAGTCCTCGCCATGGAAATTCTTTTGGAATTTATGTTTGAACTGATAATTTCGCGCCACAGCTTGATATAATCAGATTCAACGAAAATGGCCAAATTGTCCATTGTCAAGACTTGCATAGTCCGAAAGAAGGAACGTGTTCAAGTTTCTTCTACTGGCTTCTGGAATACCTGTTTGGAATCTCAACACATTTGTCATACAAATAAACCCCAATGTTTGACAGCTAGGCCATTTGAAGGGGTTTTGCAATGGTGGTATCTGAGATCGCGGTCTGCGATTTGGTTGGAATTTCTTGATTATTTCCAATTTTTTTTCTATACCCAAGGCCCTGTTATGGGATTAATTTTTAGCGATTGGGAAACAGAAACTGGGTAAATATAGCAATGAGATAAGAATACCTAGCAGGACAATTCATAACGCGTCACTAATCATGGACTGAGTATATTAATAGAAGTTTGGAGTTTGGCCAAGAAACTGTAGGGCGGGTATGAATTTGACAGGAATAGGGTGGGGCTCCGCGATGCATAGTTCAAGTTGCGCGTCCCTCCTAACTGTGTTGCTTTTAAGCCTTGCCGGGCAAAAGAGTAAATAAAAGGCGTGGATTAAACAAGCCTTGCACTTTAATTATGAGAGCCAGCGAGCCAATTCAAATATCCTAAAAGTACCTTTCCACTCTTGGGAGTGAATAACAGTAGTAAGTAGTCAGCGGAATCAAATGCCCCGGGGTGCCGCGCGGCATGTGCGCGTTCGTCCACGCGAAAAGTCCCCACATCACACTATACGAAAAATAACCTACATTTCTGGTCAAATCGGGGCTTAAATTGACGAATTTAAGACATAGCCCTGGAATATTGACAAGTTCTCGTCGGGCAAGTTCTTCCAATTACCAAAACAGTATAGGATAAGTGGAACCATGTCTTGGGCTATCATCTATGGATCCATTCTTGGCTTGGTATATGGTTTTAAAAAATAATTTAAGCGCAGAAAAGTCCATCTTTTAGCATATTGATTGTTGTATCTCTTTAAATGTCGCCCCGAAACATGAAAGGCTTGGCGTTGGCGTTGATGATTTGTTCGGTGCAAGTCGCCGCTCAACCCGTCGAGCCTCCGTCTCTTATCACCACAACCTGGATCCCAGAGGAAACGAGCGTAATCCAGAGCCACTCGGAATATTCAGAAAGATTCCTCGATCGAATCCAGATTAATAAATATGGACAATGGGCTCATATATTTGCTCGAGATACAACTACCACTTCCGAGTCTACATCATCTACCACAACGGAGAGTACGAGTTCAGAAACCGCAACGACCAGTTCTACCACTTCGACGTCCGAGAGTACCTCTACAACATCGACTAGCACAACCTCAACTTCCACAACATCCACATCCTCGACATCATCTACTTCGACTTCGGCGACGTCTACAACCTCATCGACAACTACCACAACTGCTAGCACGACTTCTAGTACGGCAACTGCAACTTCTACGATGACCGCTGAAATGCGTGAGTGGAACGAGGCCGGGAGAAACAGGGGAATAGTCTTCGGGTCGTGCCTTTTGGCCCTATTTATAGGCATTTGCATCTTTCACTATGCGCGGGAAAGATCGAAGAAGAAGCGTATAAAGCAAAGCGAGGAACTTAAGGCCAGTGCCTCTGCTCTACCTTATGTGGCTCCAAGGCCCGGATCGGCGGCTGATATATTGTCTGATCGTTCTTCAGTGATGTTCAGCGATAGCCCGTTTTCTGATCTTTATCAGCCTCGAGCACAGGCAACGCCTACGCCAATATCAGAACATGGGAATGACTCACGTGGATCCACCAGAGGGAGTGATAAGCCGGGAATGCAACAATGCGACGCACATGGTACATGATCATTAACATAACATATGACGCCTCTGGAGGACTTTGGATTGTATGATAATTTGGTTTTAGGGGACATCCCTATACTCCAACTCGAAAGGCCCGGATGCGACGTTTATAAAACCAAAAATGAATAAAAGAACCGTCCACGTCGCGCGACCGTCATGTTTGGTCCATATGTACAAACGAATGGCCTCTTAATTCAAGGCTTAGCGACTCTCAATTTTTCTCAGATAAAGTTTTTCCACTGATGCCGAGTCTGAAGAAGCATTATCTAGTCCATTCCAACCGGAGACATGTACCCAAATACCAGATTCTTGCTTCTGCAAATCCGGCATGTTGAGCCCCTGCTGCGTCTGCGGCCAGATATCCCAACCGCCAATTCCAGATTCGCCAACCCAGCCTGTGGGGTTTTCTCCAATGGCGACCAGCGCATAGTCCTCAAGCTGAACTTGAGCAATGTCTAGATGTAATTGTTTAAGCCACACATGCTGAACGTATTCGAACATCCTGGGTAGATACTTCTGGGCATAGACAGTATCGGCCTCGGTATTGAGCTCTTGTGATGGATATCCCGTGATCATCAATAACTGGGAAGGATTGCGAGTATCCTGATACATCGCATGCATCGGGGGCGCTCCGTACTCTGGGTTTGTATAGGACTTCGTGAGGTCGAAAATGTCGATAAGCAATTGGCGAAAGCCGGGCGAATCAACGGAGTGCCCATCTTTAAATTTGCACCGCCAAAATTTGATCAACGGAGGCATATGTAATATAGAAGCTTCTGTTCGTCGATTCAGCAATGGATAGAAGTGATCTGAAAGTTGAAAAATGTAGAAGGGGGAGGGGCTAGCTTATACCCCCGACAGGACGGCCCCGGGGGCGCGGGAGTACTAAAGTACCTAGGCCATGGCAAGGCTGTCAAAATCACGGGAGATCTTGCCATTGGTTGGATTTAGCGAGCACAGTCACTCAAATGGACTTGTAGCACAAGGGATACTCCGATTTAGAGTGCTGTGCCGTACGACTCGGGAAGATAGGGGCTAAATCATCTGAGCGGAGAATATTCGTGGTCAATGAAACCAGTGAAGTGCAGAGGCAACTATCTGAAAGTGGAACAAAAAAGGAGGTGGCTGAATTTTATGCTAGCTATTCAAGGTAGGCCTGGGGTGCCAAGTACGAGTTAGTAATCTAGAATTTGTGAGTAGGGCGTCTTCCAAGGTTGTCATTATGTATCATGTACTTTGAACATCAACGGATGGGTACAATGCTTATATATTACATGGATGGAGAATAGAGAACGCTAGTTGCAACAGGCCAGGTGACTATTATCTCAAAGACTTCAGCAGATGTTGCCTTTACATGTCCATGTCCATGGGTATGTATCTGTGAGTTAGTCCCCAGTGACCATTTGCAGAATCATATTCGTGCTGCACGAACTGCAAGAATGGCTGTTCTGGCCGTGTTGCCCATTTGACTATTTCTTGATCTGCAGTTCCAGGGGGGAATCCGTCTCTAGCACGAAACATCCCGATCGGTCGGACTCGAGCTTGTTCAGGAATGAGAGCTGTTGTGGGTAATTCGGTGATGATGCTTGTCGGGATAGGGAAAGGGCTTGCAGAAAATCGATAATTATTCTTTGTCAGGGGCCGGTTGCTGCTTTCAGCTTCTTCGAAATCTTCGAACTGGCTCATGGTATTACCCGCATCCACAGGGCCAGATATTTCACGAGAGGTATTTATTGCTTTTCCATATGTCTCTTCCATCATCATAATTAATTGACCGAACGCTGCCATTTCTGTAGATCGATAGAACCCCTGCACGGGAGGACCACGAGGAGCAAGGTCTAGTGCCGCTCGGCGAATTGTCGGATCACGGCATCTCAGACATGTAAAAAAGAGTGGGAACGCAATTCCAGCCTCGAATGAGAAGGGTGCTTGTGAGCCATCTATTGTTTTGGAAACCTCCAAACCAATTGTGCAATTTTCGACAATATTTTGAAAATGCGGTAGATAAGCATCTATTGTAGTATGAACAGAGGAGTGACAGACGGCCAAAATCACAATGACAGTCTCATGATATGCCATCACAATCGCGGCGATCGCTATCTCTTGTTGCGATAAACCTCGTGCAGTGAGATTTTCCATCAATTGCGCGAAAGCGGTATGCCATCGCTTCAAGCGGGCTGACAGACTTGACTGCTTGTTATAGAAATGTGCTGGCAAGGGGGAGTCTGGTGATTTCAACACAAACTGTCCATGGTATTGCTCAAGTGTCTGGGTCTCTAATGATATCAATAACATTGCATCTCGAGCTTCCTTCAGCGAAGTGAAATGCTGTGCTGTTGCGTAGTTGGCGTGATGCAAGAATGCATCTATAGGAGGAGTCGACACATCGACACCCACTGTCCCAAGTCGAACGAAGATTGGGATAATCATTTTTTCTAGGAGGATAACCTTATCGGCTGGAACGAGCCCACGAGCTACTTGAGCACGGAGCGAAACGATCAAATCACAACCTTGCTGATAGAGCTGCTTGGCCTCCTCAACACCTGCTTGTAGAGTCTCGATGCAGATGAACAGAATGCAGGTGACTAGTCCAACAAAGACATCGATGCCACCGCGATCGATACGTTGCCTCACAGCAGAAACTGATCGTGAATACCAGTTCAAAGCATCGTGATGAGGCTGGCTGAGTGCATGAAAGCTCCCTCGACGGAGGATGCCCAAGTTTGGGTAGGGATCCGGATTTTCGAAAAGGGCACTCACAGAGATGATGGCGTCCCATACTGCTGGTTCACTGCTACAGACCTGGGGTACAACAGTGCGCCAGAATTCAACGTCCAAGTCACCGCCAATACACAAGGCAACATTTTCAAAGTAAAATGCAAAGGCACGACGTTCTCGCCAAACAGTCCCTGGCGATGATAGTAGTGCATTGACGGGAGCCGCAAGTATGTCAGGAGATTGCGATTGCCGAGGCGAGTCTTGATACTCGCATTTCCGGCCTGTGCTGGTGCATCGAACACACTCTGGCTTTTCCTCGCCACACTTGACTTTCCGGATCCTATTGCGGCATGAGCCATCTGTTCATTCCAGTGAAAATCCATGTCAGCGCTTACTTGCAGGTTTTGCATCCGAGTCTTGACTTTATGAGTCCGACCGGATCGACCGAATAGCGGGCTGCAGGCCGGCCCATGGTTGGGACATGTCCGGGTCACTTCCCAGCAGATGTCAATTTTGACATCGTAAGGCACGGATCAAGATGGTGACGGGGCAGTTGCTAAACTTCATTCAGCGTGTTAGACGGGCGGCTCGGAAGAACCCAGCTCCGGCTTGTCCAGACACGCATTTCCATACTTCGTACGGAGTAGAAAGGACACAATACTCTCTAGTCAACTAGTTCATTTTTCTTGATCCTGGGTTAATAGCATCGGTACGAATCCATCATGATAATTATTGAAATGATCCGTTCGATAGGAGGGTCGGGGAGGACGCAGCCATGGCAAAGTCCCAATTTCCCAATTGGAAATACACTAGTAACGAGCAGGCTGATCAGCCACAGCTACACCAAATGCAGACCTTGACGCTAGTGTTATTTTGCTTCTCGTACCGTATTTTAACGCGATCTAAGATCCCCAGTCAGATTGGATACGAGATTCGGCCCGATGTTTGTGGTCTTTCTTCCCCCAGAGGACCACCTCGCAAATACGAGGATCAGGGCTTGAAAAGGGTCTACGGACAAAGGAACAGCAGTTATGGACAACGGAACCTCCGCGACGGACATCATTACCTACATCGGTGTACCCCTTGCAGTCCTCGGAGTCCTCCCGATAATCTACACGTCTGTGCGAGCAATCCTGACCCAGCGGTCAATCCGATCGATCCTCAAACGACACCAACTTCTTGATTCGGCCCTCACACGCGTGAGCTTGATAGGGGGGATTGTGGAAGTCGAATTGCCACGATGTACTATCACTCCGCTCGACCGGGAACTAGACGATGGATATTGGAAGATGAACGTTTCCCATGTCCCGCTTAAAGGAGGCAGTTGGTCTATCTTTCATTGGAATCGTTTGATAACGGGGAGAGTGCTGTATCGCTGTCAATACAAAGATGAATTACAAATCCCACAGGCGGACATTGGGTTTGAAGAACTTGTTGCTTATCTTCTCGACCGAGGCGCTGTTCCTGACGCCCAGGGGTGGAAGCTGTTGAAGACCGTGGGGCTCTGGACACCGCCAGGCACCGCGTTACTACGACCACCTTCGAGCATGGCGGGCTCTGTTCTGACAATAGCGCCAACGGAGGATTCAGATGGAGTGTTGAGCTTGCAGGTCCAATGGAAATCAGAGTGGGAAAACAGAAGCCAAGAAAGCTTGCCCCCGTTTTGGATGAGACTGGAGCAGCCCCAGCTCTTGATACCTGAAGATGAGGAAAATAGCAATGTGTCTGTTATGAATGTTGACGAGACTCCCACGGTAGAAGATAAAACTGAAACCTCGGGGGACTTGACAGAGAAACCGTCTCTCTTGGCATGTATTCAGGAGACCAAAACACTTCTCAAAGCGGAAAATAGTACGAGTATTCGCTTCCGAACCGAAGGAGAGCATGTGCATTCCGTTTATTTTGAAAACTCGGGCATTGTGACCGGGAAAACTCGAGATTTATCTCGACACGGAGAAACATTTGAACATTGGTTTGTCTGTGTTGCCTCTGCGCTTGGAGAATATGAAAATCCAGGGCTATATAACTTCAGTATTCCAACTAATGTCACCGCTTTCGTACGACGCCGTTCTGTACCTTGCGGAGTAATGGTTGTCCTCGGCCTTTTAAGCGGAGAGGATGTTCCGCCGTGGGATTCACCAGCACCCCCATTACATGAACCTACATCTGAAATACATCAGCGCTTGGAGGAAGAGCGTTTGGCTCGCGAAATGGAGAATATCATGCCTCCGCATCAGGCTGCTGAGGCAAGACGTATTCGCTCGCAGCAGGAAGCATCCCGCTTCCACTATGGTCATTTGAAAAGAAGGAAAGAGCAGTTAGAATATGAGGAAAGACGACTCATTGAAGCTATTCAATCACCACGACTTGACAATAAGATCATTGCTGAAGCTTCGCTCGCCCATCTCGTGGGAGAAAAGATGGTCCCGGATGATTATTCTGTCGAAAGACTCGCTCGGGCTGTTCTCTACCTCATTATGCTTGATGAGAGCCAAGGCAGGATCGTAGCTGATATCCTCGAAAGATGGATGCTATGGTCTCAATATGGCGGGATGCAGAAGATACATCTAGAATTATTGATGGAGAACAAGATACTATTTTGCTATGCTTCTGCCTTGGTCGCTGTTGTGCAGCGCGCTAATGCGGCAGAGACCAACCTTGGATCCGATATGAATGAGAGCATGCGACTATGGAAAAGAGTGCGACTAGGCTAGAGAATTAATCCTACAAATCACCAGTAACGTTGCCATTATTTACGTAAAATTTGCATCAGGGTTTTCTCAAAGCCCGCTGTCAATGAGATATTTGTTATATTATAGGTTATTGAGAAGAACAACCTTGATTTCTGATATTATGAGCGCTCACCACCTTGGGATGTGCGGTGAGAATTCCGGATGAAATTTTTTCATATACGTTGTATCATCTCTCTTCGTCATTCCGGCATCGAGATACTGTCGATGAAGACGGGCCAACTTCTCCCGGTCGAGCTCAACCCCTAGACCTGGTGCAGTGGGAACAATGACACCTCCGTCGGACCACACCAAAGCGCCATCAAAAACGACATCCTCATCTCGGCGTTTCCAGGGCCAATGGGTATCACACGCGTAGTCGAGATTCGGAGTTGCAGACGCCAAATGAGTCATAGCGGCGAGGGAGATACCAAGATGGCTATTGGAATGCATCGATAGACGCATGTTCCAGATCGCGCAAATGAAGGCCAAAGTTTGTGATTTGCGAAGACCTCCCCAGAAGTGATGATCTGATAAGACGACCTGCACGGCATCTTGGGAAATCGAAGGTGGCAGATGCGCGAATGCAACGACAGCCATATTCGTGGCCAGTGGCATCGAAGCCTCCTTGGCAACAGCAGCCATCCCTTCAATTTCCGGTGCGGGGTCTTCCAAATATTCCACTATTCCTTTGAGTTCCTCTGCAACCCATTTAGACGTCTCGACGGTCCATGCTGCATTTGGATCCAATCGGAGTGGAATGTCCGGAAATGCAGCATGTAGCGCCTTGATGGCGATAACTTCCTGTGCGGGCGGATAAACACCACCCTTGAGCTTGATAGCTTTGAAGCCGAATTCGTCAATTATCTTTTTCGCCTGTCTCACGATTCCAGCTGGATCAAGAGCTTCGCCGTAGTCATCGTCTGGTTGTCCAGGGTGACCTGCCCATTTGTAAAACAGATATGCAGAGTATTGAACAGAATCTCTCACTCGTCCTCCTAGCAACTCGCTTACAGGAACTCCTTGTATTTTTCCTTGAAGATCAAGACATGCTACTTCAAATGGAGAGAACACCTTGTCCGCGACAGAGGCGGTCGTCACCATGCCAGCCATGCCATCACCACCAGACGTAGTATCGGTTGCTAGATTATCTACACATATTTTGTAGATTGCATTTGTATTGTAGATTGAGAGCCCTTTGATCTGCTCTGCTGCTTTCTTAAGACGAGTTAGATGAGCCGAGTCGCCATAGGACTCCCCTAGACCGTAAGAATCTTCGGTGATGATCTCTATAATGCTGCGTAGTGCGAATGGCTCGTGCACGCCGACGCTATTGAGCAATGGCATGTCATGGAAAGCGACTGGCGTGATGACAATATCTTTTATCACCGATCTGTCAGGCATTTTGAAGTTGAAGAACAATGGTCGGCCAGTGAATATCCTGCTTTCAATACCACAGGTTCGATGTTCCTCCGGATGTTTTATGTAGCCAATTCCTCATCTTCCGGTATCGTATACACATTTCCCAAGATTTCCGGACTACGACCGGAAAAGTCATGCTGGATTGCCGGAGAAGTGAACCGATCCATCTTACCCCGCAAACACCTTTCATGTCGGAGCTTGTCCGAGTGGGAACTTTACAGCTTATCCGTGTCGACTAAGTCAACTTCATCCGTACCCTGGTAAATCCGCAGTCTCTCAGTGGACCCTTATCCGTCTCCCCAGCTATAGCGCAGTAGGGGTTCTATGAGAAGCTTGGCTGCATTTTCGCATTGAAAATTAGGACCTTTTTGTAATCTTAAATTCTAGCTTCTCGTGGTCCACACTCTCCACAACTCTTATCCCCGCGTTCTTGGCAATGCATCCCGCCCAAACAAACAAGAGTGCCAAGTATGGGGAGATGCAGTACCACATGGTTTTACGCTTGATAGGCACTCGCAAATCGACCTAGGTATTCTTTGATCTTTTTTTCTGGCGCAAAGAGCATATCCGAATTCCCAACACATTATAAATATGGCTGCCATCTTGTCATAAGGCCTTTGTGTTTCACCCAAGGTTGCACTGAATTTCTGCTGGTTTCGTCTTTCCTCAAGTTTTGAAAACCAAGACAGCTTAGTAGCGCCTCTGTACGACCCTGATATGGCGATGACCACCTCACCTGGAGATGCAAATAAGGTACAGGTGGCGGATGAGCCTGCCCATATCGAGAATGCCCAGAAACCATCTCATGTCACAGAAATCGACTCCTTTCGAGTTGTCGGCCTTGGCGATGATGATGCCGAATTCTACTCCAATTTTCCAGATAAAGAAAAGAAAAAGATATTTAAGAAGGTATGTACGTCTTGGATGGGAATTTTACAATTTTACTGAACGAATTCAGGTCGATAATCGGCTTATCCCTATGCTAGCTGCCCTGTACTTGATTTCCCATATCGATAGAGCAAATATAGGAAACGCCAAGATCGAAGGCATGGTAGAAGACCTTGCTATGAAAGATGTGCAGTACAACACTATTTTATCGATATGTGAGGAATTGGTCCCCTATCTGATCTATGAATAACAAATCATGGGTTCAAAGGATAATGAATGGCACTAATACGCGCGGGTTAACCCATCAGTTTTTATACCATACGTGCTATTTGAGATACCCAGCAACGTCATCCTTAAGAAATTCAAGCGTCCATCCGCCTATCTTGGTATCTTAGTGACAAGCTGGGGCATCATAATGACCTTCACAGGATTCGTCCAAAATTATGCAGGTCTTATGATAACCCGTGTTCTTCTGGGCGTTTTTGAGTAATAATAATTCCTTACAATATAAATTGAGAGAAGGCTAACATCCATTTTGTTAGGGCTGGCTTCTTTGCTGGTGCTATTTATCTCTGCTCCTACTGGTATATGCCGAAGGATCTCGCACTTCGCATCTCCTATTTCTACTGCGCCAGCGCTCTATCAGGGGCCTTTTCGGGTCTCCTCGCTGCTGGAATTGCCGAGATGGACGGAATTGGTGGACTCGAAGGATGGAGATGGATCTTCATCCTTGAAGGTCTCGCAAGTGTGGTTTTGGGTGTCGCTTGTTTTTTCTTCCTGATTGATACGCCAACTTTGTCTACTAGGTGGTTAACTGCTCCAGAAATCCGATATCTTGAGCTTTCCATGTTCATTAAGCAAGGTGGTACAAGCTACTACGAAGACTCCAGCTTCAGGTGGCGAGATCTGAGAATGGTCCTTACAAACTGGCGGATATATGTCCAAGCATATTTCTTTTTCTGCCAGTCTGCTTTGTCTTATGGTAAGATATCCCCCGGAAAGTAATTTCCAAATTATTCAGCCTGACCGGATACTCCAAAGGAACCAAATTCACACTTCCGACCATCACGCAAGCTATGGGATTCAGCGATACTAATGCACAACTCACTTCCGCGCCTCCGTATATCGCAGCAGCTATATCCGCCATTTGCTTTGCGAAGATCTCCGACCACTATTATTGGCGAATGCCATTAGTGGTCATTCCAATGGCTATTGCTATGGTTGCCTACGCCATTCTCATCTCATTGCATGGCGCTTTAGAGGAGAGGAAAGGAGTTGATTATTTTGCCGTGTTCCTTGCCGTCATCGGAATTTACCCTATTGCTTCCGCGGCCTCCTCTTGGAATGCTAACAACATAGCCCCTTCCTCCCGACGTGCTATCGGAATCGCCCTCATGAATGGTACTGGCAATATAGGTGGAATTCTAGGCAGTTTCATGTACATGGATAAGGAGAAACCAACCTACTATACTGGTTTTGGGCTCAGCTGTGCCCTTGCTGGCTTTGGCATAGTTGTCGCTCTTTTGCTCGAGTGGAGTTACAAGATAGGCAATGAGAGGAAAGCAAAGATTGCAGATGAAGCAAGGTTGAAATACACCGAGGAGCAACTGTTCGACATGGGTGACAAATCTCCATTATTCAAATACGTATTGTGATGACCATGTTAGATTGAAGTTACTCAAAAGACGAAGGCACTTTCTCTTACAATCAAAGTTTCAATTCTCTACCTAGCATAAAACCTCAATGTCGCTATAATACTTCTCATAGTTGGCCTGTGTTACTCAACTTATTGATTTGCAGATTTATCTCAGCAGTGCGACCGGAAATATTAAAGACTCTCCTCAATTCCTAGTAAAACTGATGTTTGGGCAACGATACTCTCTTTCTCCGCATTAGAAGGCTCAAGATATGGCCGGCGAGGCTTCAATTTCTCTAAAGCGCCCTCGATGCCGGCTTTCTTGGCGGTGTTCAGCGCCGCAGCATACTTCACTGATGCAATACCAGTTTTGCAAGGCTGCTCGGCAAGAGCGGCCTTCTTGTGCAATTCCATAGCTTCTTGCATTTTCCCCTTCTGGTACAAGTCATAAATGTGCACCAGAGTTTTAGGAAACACGTTTCCAAAACCAGCAATAGTACCCGCTGAGCCTGCGGCAAGACCGCCGATCAAGAAGTCTGACTGTCCTCCAAAAGTAGCAAATCTATCGGGCGAAAAGTGCGCAGCGAGTCGAGTAATTTTGGCTACAGCGCCACAAGTTAACTTCACGCCAACAATGTTGCTATGTTTTGTTGCAAGACTCGCAATAGTCGCTGAATCCAGATCAATTCCATTTGAAACGGCGGGGAAGTTATAGATCACAATTGGCAGAGGGCTGGCAGTTGCAACATCGTCAAAGAAGCTTTTGATCACAGCCGGTGTGGTTTGTTTGCCAAAATACGCCGGTGGCAGAATGAGAGCGAAATCAGCTCCGGCTTCCGCAGCATCTGATATAAACTCAAGGACTTGCTTGGTGGAGTGACCACTGACCCCGGCCATTATGGGATATGATGGTCCAACAGCACTTCGCGCCACCTGCAAGAGTGTTTTACGCTCCTCGCGGGTGAGTAAAAACGTTTCCGAATTCGTTCCTAGAACAACCAAGCCAGCAAGCCCCGTCTTCGATAGGTAAGAGTAGTATTTTGCCTGGGAATCCGTGTCAAGAGTATCGTTGCTGTGATCGAAGAAGGTGATTGTTGGAGCCCACACTCCACTGGGAGGAACTTTGATTGCCGACATCTTTGCTTCAAGGTTGAGTCAGTACGCAGTAAAAAATTGAGCAAGAAAGGGAAATCAGAAATCAGGATCCACGAGCTAGCTTAAATGTTGATAATTAGCATTTATCCGCTTCCCACGCCATCCAACCCCGGATGGATTCGTTCTCGCCCTTAAGGATTGAATCCGGGCTTTATATTGCCCCACTCAGTCAGGCACCAGTCCAAAGTATGGAATCAGATTTGACTGGTCGTTTCTTCCGTGGCCTGGATGATTTTCCGATGCCCGCTCGCACTTCTCTCCATAGTCCGACTGAAGGAGCTGCCCCGCAAGGGACCTCGGGATGTCCTTGTGCGGGGTGGTGGTTATCACCTGGCAATCTTTCCGATCGAGGAGATCAAAATTCAACCCAATACGGAGAACTCTCGCGGTGAGACTTTGGAGCAGTATTACTGTAGCGAAAGGGCAGAACTATTGAAAAATTCCACTGCTACTCCAACTTGTTACCTAAAATAGTACATCAATGGTCCCAACCGTACTCTTCACGCTACTCATAAATAGTGAGGCTCAAGGAATATGAAAATAATAAATTGTACAGCTTGTTTATGAGATGAAGCTTCCAAATGGTTGTTGACATCTACCACTAATGCTTGTGATACTATCATGGTCCCCTCCGATGCATGATGGTCGCACTGGCCTGGTGATTTGGGAAGAGCAAAGTATCAGCCACAACGACATTCTCTCGTCGTCCAGCTGCAAATACAATGGTCTCAGCAATATCATCAGGTGTCAAAGGATCACAGCCACTGTTTTGGAAATTAGAGATGTCCAGCTGTTCAAAAACACATTCGTGATCGGAGTACTTACGCATAAACAGCGTCTGCCTTGCTTTTATCGCCATTAAATCGCACGATCGAGAACTCTGTTTCAACTTGGCCAGGGTCAATGGTTATTACACGAATCCGTTTAGCAATCAGCTCCTTGCGTAGACTCTCCGTAAACGAACGGACTGCAGACTTTGTCGCACAGTAAATTGCACCTCCAACGTATGGCTCTCTACCAGCGATAGAACCAATATTTATGATGTCACCCGCTCCTTCGCCATTGTTGCGCTTTAGCATCGAGGGCAAGATGGCCTGAGTCATGTTGATAAGCCCGGTGACATTGGTCTTGAACATTATATCAATGTCTTCTTCAGCAATTTCTGGTGCTTTTGCGACTCCCTTGACAAGCCCCCTTCAAACGAAAGCTGTCAGAAATCCCGAAAGCGAGTACAATAGAGCATACTGCTGACTTACGCATTATTCACTAGCACATCGACCTCCTTAAAATCGGCAGGCAACTTTTTGACAAAGCTCCGAACTTCAGCAGCATTGCTTACATCGAGCTGAACCGGCAAGACCTTCACGCCCTTGCCCACTTCCTCCGTAATATCAACAGCGATTTGGTTGAGGTTGTCGATGCGACGCGCTGTCAGGATGAGCTTGAGATTCTGAGGGGACGCGCGAGCAAATTCAAAAGCTGTTGAACGTCCAATTCCAGAGGAGGCTCCAGTGATGAGGATAGTCTTTCCATTGAGTCGCTTAGCTACTGCGGACGCCATCACGATTTTTCTGCGTTTTGTCGATAGGTTGATGACTTCTTGCAAATTTCGTAAAAAAAAAAAAAATAACTAGAATAGCAGTATACCTCACGGCCCATCAAATCAATTTTAAAAAAGTTCAAGATGCTGCAGCAAGCTAACTAGTCCGCCAGGACGGCGCTGGACCCGCCCCCACACCGCGGAAAAGAGCGACCCATCCCATGATTCGCCTCTTATCCGCCTCTGCCTCAGAGCTGCTTGATGTCGGCTTTTCCGTTCTCTCACACCATCCGCTCTATTGACCGCACATCCGTTGCCATGACTTCTGCGAATCAACCAAGATCTCCATCGTCGTCTGCGGAGGGTAGTCATTCGCGGAGTGCAAAACGACACGGTCGAAAACACAGGGTACGAGTCACTCGGGCTTGTGATAGATGCAAAAGGTACTAAAGCTTCCAAAGCTAGGAAGTACTGTTCTTAATCTGACCTTTAGTCTTCAGGAGAAAAATAAAATGCAATGGCACTCAGCCTTGTACTTTTTGCTTACGTTCAAAAGTTAACTGCACATTCAACACAGCCTACGCCAGAGGCCGCATACCTCGTATTCCAAAGTCGTTCGCTGAGAACAATGAAGATAATTCACAACAGTTAACGGGTGTGGGTGCTGGCAGTTGCGAGTCTCCGTTGCGAAGACAGCAATATGCTCATATCTTACCTCGATTAGAGCCGGTGCAGGACCAGGTTGCCCAGTTGGAGCATGAATTCGACTCATCACTAGAAGTCCCATTGTCTGACCTGGGTTATCCAGTGACATCGTCGCGGAACTCACCAGAGCTATCACAGACAGATCTGCAAGGCCACTATATTGGTCCTGCATCGGGAGTGTCCTTTCTATTTCGAATACAAAAACGCCTGCACCAAGCGGCTTCATTCTCACAACCTAACAGCATCTTCACATTCGGAGATGCGCCTTTGCACATTCCCGAATCTGACCCGTCGTTTTGCATGATGCTCCCTCGGGAGGACGCGCAGAAGCTTCTTGATCGATATTTTGACTTCGCGATGCCGACGTACCGTTTCCTTCACCGGCCTACATTGCAGGCCTGGTTTACCGAGTTTTACGACACTCTTGGTATCATGAACGATCTACACAATTCTCCTGCAAGGGTTGCATTATTGTTCATGGTCTTTGCCCAGGCAAGGGCATACATGCCTGATAACGATAAACCTGGGCCTCAAGATCTTAGGTAGGTCTGAAGACCTTCGAGCCTCGCTAAAAGCTAACCACATTATCCAATATAAGTACTAGATACTTCCTTGCTGCTGAACATCATTTGAAAAATGAAAAGGGCTCAATACGTTTGACCAGTGTGCAGGCTCGCCTGCTACAGTGCTATTATCTGCTTACCCAGTCCCGTGTCAATCATTGTTGGAGCTTGTTTGGAACGGTGTCACACTTAGCCCTTGCCATTGGTCTCAATAGGAATAGACCCCCGGAGCCGACCAATGGACCCAGCCTGATTGAGTCTGAATGCCGACGCAGAACCTTTTGGTGTGCCTATACACTAGACGCATATCTCAGCGCAGCTTTGGGTAGACCGCGGACTTTCCATGATGATGATATTGACACTGAGCTTCCAGCGTGCCTTGATGACGAAGACTTAGTCCTCAATGGCCCAGTAGTCGACGTCACGTCTGGAAGAAAACAGTCCACCATGTTGGCTGCGATTGCCCATATGAAGTAAGTGTGTGTGCTCCTTGAAACGCCGAATATAACTTAACCGATATAGCCTTGCCCGGATAATTAGTATAATCTTGAAAAGTCTATACTCCATCAAGCCAGTACCGACAAATCACCAGAAAAATGCCATCGAGCAGATCACACAAAAGCTGAAGGCTTGGCGATCCGAGCTAAGTTGGTTCCTGGACGTTGATATCTCGAGTACCTCATTCTTTATCCCTATTTTCCAACGGCAAAGGAATGTCCTCAACTTGACATACTGGCATACTATCATATTAACTCATCGGCCATATGTCCTGAGCAACTTTGCTCGTCTTTCCCGCAGAGATAGGGGAGACGCGGGATGTAATAAACCGCGAGACGAAATTAGTTTGAAGGAGTGCCTAGACGCTTCTATGAAGACCGTCAATACAATAAATGAGATAACAGGAAGTCGCCAGCTGTTCCGAGCTTTCTGGGTAAGCAATTCATTCAAAGGGTGAGAAAAACCTCCTAACAAGCTGAAACGGACTAGATCACCTCCTATTTTGCCTTCAATGCTACCATAATGCTATATATTTTTGTTATACAAGAATCCGCGTCGTCACCCGGGGTCTATAGCGACTATCTCACTGCTGCTATGCAATGTCAGTCTCATTTATCAGCTATAGCAGAGAAAGGGTCTTTGTCAGAACGATATTCTCTAGTCTTGGAAGAGCTCCGTCTTGAAGCACTTTCTCAAGTGAGGTCGATGAGCTCTTATGCGAATCAATTGGGAGAAAAAAATGTACAGGAGCGAGAAATGGCCCTGGCTTCCATGGCTATCCATGTTCACCCGAGTGCGGACGTCAATTGCGGGGACTTTACCGGCCAGTCGATGATGGACTTCAATGGCAGCATCCCGGGGTTGTCTTTGTCTGATTATTCCGACTGGGGCCACTTTAATTCAATGGTCTCATCTGGTCTGGGAAACATGGACAGTCTCTTTTGCTAAAAGTAGACACCAAGGCTTGCAACCCCATGAGCACATCGTGTCAACAGCTATGAGTAGGCAAACCCTGGCTCTATTTTCCAAGCGAATAGTGCCTGGAGATTCGTCAAACATTCGGGGATTTCTTTGCGCATGTGCTCGTATTTCTAAACGAAGGCCCTGTTCTTGGCTTAGTGTCTACCGCGTAAAGCAGTTGATAATCTTTATGCTCCTTTCTCCCGTCGAAAGGATCGCATTAGGGAAAACAAGAGCGGTAAAGAGCCGAACGCTATTCTTGGTAAACGCGCCGATTAAATATAGGGAGAATCATTATCATCATGTACAGCAGCCAAAGGCCTTGGGGCACTCCTATTGTTAGGTTTCATCCGAAGGATGCCTTGTGCATTTGCTCCACAGAAACCCTTCTCAGGGCAACCAACTGCACGTCTGTGTCTGGTCGCGGGTTTCAAGCTGTAAACGTCTAAATCACATTCGGTTTCTGAGGATTCCTTCATACACTTTTATCAATGGTTGTTTTTTTTTTTTTTTGCGGGGTTTCGTCAAGGCTCTACTATCTAACGTCGATTCGTCGGAAAATCCTCTGATGATCTCGAAGCTCGCTCGAGATCCTTCCTGCAAAGTAAGCCGCTTAGATTCCTCCCCTCGTGCCAAGAAGATGCCAAGCATCGGGGCCACAAAACACCAGTTTAGCGGAGACCGGCGCAATTTATTCAATTTCCTAAAACAGCTTAGATAAGTGATCGTCGAGCAAATCATCATTGCGATTTCGCGCATGTCGTACAGGTCGGGGTGAGGTGTGGTGCAGTGCATGGAAGGTAATCGACCACCAATGCAATGGAAGCTTTGCTGATGCAGGGGAAGGAACTATTCGGCTTCTACCAGTATCGAAAGTTGATTTTAATGCTAGCGTATAAATAAAGACTCTTTTCAGTACTACATTGATTTCAAGAGCTTCAAGTTCTACTTCATCACGGAGTCTTCGAACAATCGTCATGGTCAAAGCCATTTCTCTCGCCTTGCTGGCTGCTGCCACCCTTGCAGTTGCTGACCCAACTGTCTATCTTATCCGCCATGGCGAGAAGCCCGATGATGGTGATGGACTTAGCTCTCAGGGTGAGCAGCGTGCCCAGTGCCTCCCCAATGTCTTCGGCTCTAGCTCCAGCTACGACATTGGCCACATCATGGCCCAGACCCCCAAGGACGGTGAGTTTCGATGCCCTTTTCTTATACACTAAAATTAATAACTAATTTATTATGCGGATTCAGACGGTAGCCGTCAGCGTCCCTTGGACACTGTGCAGCCCCTTGCTGACTCTCTTGGCCTCACTGTTGACACATCTTGTGACCGTGATGACCCCGGCTGTGTTAAGGACGTTGTTACTGGATACACTGGATCCGGTAACATTTTGATCTGCTGGGAGCATGATGCTCTTCACGATATCGTGAAGGAGCTGGGTGCCGATGACGCGCCTGACTATGGTGACAATGAGTACGTCGTGATGCCTCTAATATTACGACACCTAATAACTGATCGCTAACATCTGCTCCAGCTTCGACATCATCTGGACCGACCCCTCTCCTTACGATTCTATTACCTCCAAGGACAGCGAGAACTGTCCTGGTCTTGATGACTAAATCCGATCCTTCAGCCCCCATTGATGTCTCACGTTACGAACATATGTTGTCGGCCGAGATGCCTATGAAACGTACATAACTTACTACCTAAAAGGAATTCATGCATGGCTTTGAAAACATGGGCAGTTTTTTGTGCTTGAAATGAAACGGTATTATCACTATTCTAGGCTGTATGTGAGACTGGGGTATACCTTCCGGGGAAACCCCGGATGCTTGTAATTTATTTGACCCGCTATGGAAGTAGGCATTATCAGCATGATCGATCGTCAAGACCTTCAAGCTCGAGTCTTCCAGTAATAATATCCGCTTCCAGAGGATGTACAAAAGGCACCCTTGTCACGGCTTTGTGGCCGATATAGAGCACAGAAAACAATATCAAACTCAAGTAGTTGATAAAGAATTGCTCCACGCTAAACTTTGGAACGAAAGCAGTGAATCCCTGTGTTATTATGATCAGAGTGTTGAAAAATAGCCCATACCAAGACAGGTAAGGCTGCACGACTGCTTTATATGGAAGAATGTCGCGTGATATGCCCCGCGCACTCAGTGCTCTCATGAATGCTAAATGGCAAATGATAAGAGAGGTCCAGGTGATGGAGCCTGCCAAACCAGCAATCTGAAGCAGCCAGTTAAAGACAGTGCTGCCGGCATTGGAGATATTGAGGAACCCTAAAAGCCCAAATAGGGATGTGAAGGCAACACTGTAATATGGTACTCCCCATTTCGTGGTTTTTGTGAAAAAATGAGGAGCCAGTCCTTCATGAGCTAAGCCCACCAAGATTCTGCTGCCACTATAGACGTTGGAGTTTGCTGCGGACAAGACAACTGTCAACAGAACAGCATTTATCAAAGACGGTAGGACGTTAACACCCGCTCGATTCGCAGCGATGACGAAAGGGGAAGCATTAGCATTGTTGGCACTGGCCCCACTGCCTTCGCTGGCAGTTAGATGAGAATCAGTCGCCGGTACGACAATGCCGATGAAGAAGATTGTAAAGATGAAGAAGAAAATAATTCGGAAAAAGGATTTTCGAATCGCGGATGGAATCGCTTTTGATGGGTTCTGTGTTTCTCCAGCCGCAATTCCAACTAGTTCAGTACCTTGGAACGAGAATGCAGCCTTGATCAACACAGCCCAGAAACCCAGAAATTTTGAAAGGGCGACTTGATCGTCTCCTTTGAGTAGATATCTTTGAAATGGCCCAGGATCTACCCAGTACCGGAATCCGATATACCCCTCTTGGCCAACGCCGGCATTCATGCAAATCGCAAAAATCATGAAGCCAACGACGGTGAGAACCTTGACACTGGAAAGCCAAAACTCAGTTTCACCATAAAAGCTGACAGGAAGCATGTTCAAAGCAATGATCACGACCCAGAATATTGCGATAAAGATAGCGATGGGAACTTGTTTGTCCCAGTACTCAATTATAAGTCCCGTCGCGGTGAGTTCAAGGGCAAACGTCGATGCCCAGGAGAACCAATAAATCCAGCCCATTGCAAATCCTAGACTCGGGTCTACCAGTCGCGCTGCATATGATGCAAATGCACCAGGTATTGGCAAGAACGTTGCAATCTCCCCCATGGCAGTCATCACAGAGAAGACAATAGACCCGATGAATATATAAGCGATCAAGGCGCCAACGGGGCCTGCATATGCGATCGCAGTTCCACTGCTAATGAATAGACCAGTTCCAATCGTTCCACCTGAAAAGAATAAGAGTCATTCTAAGGTTGTTCCAAGGGCATGCCGCGTAACATTCATTCACTTACCAATCGCTATCATGGCTAGATGTCTACTTTTCAGTCTGCGTTGAAGGTCCGGCAAATCATCCACCTCGCCGGTTCCATTTTTCTCTTCTATTCCGATGTCATATTGGTTATCAGTATCGTTTTTGGACGTTTTCGATATGGTTTCCTCGTCATATGTTGGGTGAATATCGGCATGTTGGCCGTCGACATTGTCAGGCATGTTGATTAGATGAAGGCAACGCCTGGTATAACCGTGAATTCCACGAATAAAAGAGGACTGTAATTTGTGCAAGAGAGAGACTCTATGATTCAAATTGAAATAGCCCGCAATAAAGATGCCATTGTCTGGGGAAGGCTGGTTTCTGGGGCCCCAGGAACTACTCCACAACAGCCGGGCCGGTTCAGACCCTCCCAGTTCCACAGTTTGCACCGAAAGAGCATCTTGAAGCGACACATCCGGTGAATGCATATGTATCAATCCACAGGCAATTCCCCTCTCTTCTCCCCTCTCTTCACAGTCGGTCTTTTTTTTTTTTTAGAAGCCCAATTCTGTACAACGAGTGCTTCTCAATGCTTTCCAGTTCTAGTTGAGAACCAACCGGCCTCGGGAACTCAAACTCAATCGATGGAAAAATGCCTGATGGTCAGCGCCATGGACCATTCACAGATCGCCAAGATGGTACACACCGATCCACTGACCCTTAAGCGCAAGTAAAACCCTATCGATCCCCGATAAAGCGCCCGATACTCGGTAGCCTCCGTAGCCCATGACGGAATTGAACGATGATCTAGTCGCCCCCGGCCCGGTAACTCCACTTCGCATGAGACCCAAGGATTCTCTTATGTGATGGAAACTGTAGATGAGTCTTACAGAATGCGGGGTATGACAGACAGCACAGCTGGATGGAGTTTTGTGAGATTTGACTTCCACTCTTTGGATTGATGCCCTTTGTTGATGTAGTTACTCTACGTATATGAGTAAGGTGGTGAGTGGGTGTGCAACATTGTTTATACACCGACATCGATTAAACATTTAGCTTCTTTTCTGATATTTTCAATGGCTGCTAGGTTATTTTATTCGTCATAGCCTGGTGTCATTTTCGTGAGTGGATATATCATTAATTGGCGATGCAATGTTTGTAGCGTTGTTGTGGAAAGGACTGTCGTGAATGTGATGGACAGATATCTATCTTTTATGAGTTGACCCTTAGTCAAGAAACGAATCTAAAATGTTTCGCACTCGAGATACGGTTTATGAGGGGGGACAGGGAAGGATTCCTATGAGGGATTCGACAGACGTGAAAGGGTCAAGGTTCATGTAACTCGCTGTGGGTGAGGCTTTTTCCATGGCAACAAGATTTTGATGCTCAAAAATGACAGGAGTCAACCTTCAACGTTGAAAATATTATTTGCATTGTTGACTAGCGGCATATAAACACAAAAGACTTGAGAAATCCACCCATGAGAATATCAAACCAGTTGATGGTTCAGGTATCATTTTAGAGTCATACAGTCATATTATTTAATGTACCTGGCTTTTGTAGCCACGATAAACCCGGAAACAGAAGCCGAATCTTCTCAAACAAAACTCCGTCTAAATCAGCAAATCGAAGACCAAAAGCTATCAAGGTATAGATCGCGCTCAAAGGGTATAGTAACTCGCCATCTCCTCCTGGAACCAATTGTAAGAATAAAAGAGCTGTTCCGCCATTTGCGGGTCGATCATAGGCATTGCTGCATTCGAATCAACCAATAAGACATCATCAAGAACAGGAGCAAATGGCACAGCCGGTGCTTGCGGTGTCGCTAATGACATGGGCTGCGGGGCCATTATTGGCTGCTGCATTTGCAACGGTGTCTGGTGTTGAGCCTGCGGTTGGTGCTGTGGCTGCGTCTGTTGATGATGTTGTTGCTGATGAATCTGGTGCTGGTGCTGGTGCTGGTGCTGCTGGTGCTGCTGTT
>KZ118925.1:87937-143453 GCA_002153405.1 Mycosphaerella populi pn0402 | reverse complement strand
TGTTGTTGTTGTTGTTGTTGTTGCTGCTCTATCTTCAATTGTTGCTGATGGTAGGCCATCTGGCTAAAGATCATGGTACTCTGGTGACGGAATGTCTCGGCCAAGCGATCCACGCCCGGGCGTCGTTTGCCAAACTCCTCAAGAAGTACCACCACAGCTTTAGTTGCCCGACGCATCATCTGCTCGTCTGGTTGCCAAGGTGGGGAGAGGTGCTCCCGGAAAGCACGCGCGTTCTGCTCAAGGCACCAAAGGATGGTAATTCCAGCGAAATACAGCTGGCTCAATGTCAACCAAATCCACTTCATCTTGCCCGCCGAGTAATTATCCCAATATGATCGGATGACCTGGATACTGGAATCACCACAGCTGATAATACTAGTGGTATCTGGGGTCGGGTTGCGATCACTGGGGCGGTACATGAGGAGGAGTGTTGTATAATATAGATAGTCGAAGTAGGACGTGGAGTAAAGGAGGGCCCCAGGAATCACTGGTGCATTCATACGCCAATCGTCAACCTCGCGACGGAATTGACTAAGTGCAGCAGCGGCTTCCTGTGGTGGCAGTTGAGGCAGACTGCTATATACTAAGCAATAAAGGAAACGAGGGAAGTCAGTATGCCATCTGCTGTAGAATCAGAAAGCTGGCCATTGAAACTCACAGTATCGATAAATGCGCGAGAAAATTCGGCGGAGGCGCATCACTTGTAGAGGAATCGTCATCGGGCTTTGGCCAGGGGCCTCTATTCCATCTTCAGAAATTTCTCGCGGGAGATCAACACTAATATCTTCATCCGCAATTCCCAGAGGGCGTCCCAGTGTACTCGAAATAAGACGGTCCAGATTATAAAGACTCCAAAATGCTCGTTTAGCCATCTCTTCCTCGGTTGGACTTGAATAGATTCTCGGCTTGTGGAGACCCATGCTCATCGCCAGTCGCAAGGTTGATCCCAAAACATGCCAAATGCTGGGACCAGATGTCGCGAACATTGTGTATAGGGCGAGGCAAAGTAATGCGCGGATTGCTGGTAGATCTTCATTTTGCAATGCTGCAGACATCGTTTCTTGGCTTACATGATAGAATTCAGCGGCCTGCACCCCGTCTGTGGACACCATAAGGAGGGCAATCGCGACAACGATGTGGTACATATTGTGCACTTCAGGGGTGGGCACGCCGCCAGCGTAGATGTACCGCATATGTCCCATAAACTCCGATCTGGAAAGGAAGGGATACTGGAAATCCATGCTATCGAAATATTTCCCAGCAACCTTTTCAGCCTCCTCCAGCGATCCTAGCCGTAGCACCCGAGGGCTCGTAGAGGGTCGCGCGACCGAGGGCCGACGATGCTCGAGCTGGTCGCGGAAGATTTCGCCTACATTGGGCAGCTCAGCACCGACTCCAGTTGAGGTCTCGGATGTACCAGCAGCGGTCACGGAAGAGCCTCCACTGCCTGCGGGGCTGGGCATGGAGGTGGCAGCAGAACGACTACCGGTCGCAATAATCGACGGCACCTGGTACCACCAATCTGGATCACCTTCGCCATCGACAGGCGCGCCGGTGACCAGGTCAGCCACGGTGATGCCGGACTTGCGGCGGACGATTTCTTCGAGCCATTTCACGCGCTTCTGGAGATTCTCGAGCTGATCTCGCGGGACGGAGGAGTTGGCGACCTGTGGGCCGGGTGGAGGTATCGTGCATCGAACTCCAGCACGACTGCAGGCGGAGCAATTTGGGTAGCGGAAGTCGCACTTCTTCTTGCGCTTGCGGCAGAAATCACAGGCAGTGGAGACACGCTTGCTGCGTGAAGCAGCGATGGCAGCCGCGGTGGAGGGATTGTTGGGCACGGGGGGTTCTGGGGCGTCGGGGATGGGCTGCAGGGAGGTGGATTGAGGCCAAGCGACAGCTGGCGCATTCGTCTCCAGACGGAACTTGCCCAGCTGGTCGCGAAAGTCCTTATTACCCGTGCTGTTCATTGCTCACGGCGGCTCGAACCGCATTGTCCAGCCAGGAAAATCCGGGGGGGCAAAAGGGGGGGGAGGAGAAGGGGAGAAAGTCGAGGGACGAATCATGGGTGGAGAAACTCAGTTTTCGGTCGCATTGATTCGACGATGAGGTGACATCTCGACTACGCTACAGCTCACATTTGGCTAACAAGGGCTTTATGGACTGGTGCATCTGGATCTGAGGTCTACTTGGCTACTTGCTGGGCTTGGTGTTTCGACCTCCAGAATCGCCTTAACACTGATTCGGTATGATTCTGCGAGGTGGAGACACAGTCTGTATAATATTATCTGCACGAGGTGCCCCCCACCTCGTGGAATGCTACTGGAATCTGTTCGCTTCTGCTGCTCATCGTGCGACATGGCTGAACACGAGGTGATCTGCAAGGCACAACCTCGGGAGTTGTTTGGGGCTGCATGCTCGATGTTTCATCGCATACACTGCGGAATGGCGGGCATCTTGGCCTTATCATCCACCCTAACGGTCCCGAGCCCCGAGATTCATGAGCAATGTCACAAAAAGGGACCTTGTGCAACTTCTCTTGGCTCTTATTTGTCAGTCTGGCTTTATCCGCGCCACTTCAGAATCCACGGAGCGGTTATGATCGCCTAAGATCGTGCTAAACATAGGACGCCACAACCTCGTATCCCTTCCCCCTGGCCCCATTCAACCGCGACCTTGTTATTCTGGGATATACGAATGGTTGCAATCGGTAGAAATTCGTCACTGTTATCTTAGATCTGTACGCTTTTCAACAAAGACATATAAGTAGGCTGTAGATCCCCTCCTGTGCCGATCCTACAGTAAAGCACCCAATTTTGGTATAGTCTACGTGATGAAGACCGCCATTGCCCTTTCTATTGCTCTTGTAGCTGGCACAGCTCATGCTGCTGGTGTTCAGGGGTTTGATATTTCCAGTTATCAAGGCACCGTGGACTTTGCTGGCGCCTACACGTCCGGTGCTCGCTTCGTTATCATCAAGGTATGCCACTTGGCAAGCAGCCCTCATCATATTATTGCAAAAAAAACTAACATAACCCACTAGGCTACTGAGGGTACCAGCTACATTGACCAGTCCTTCTCTAGTCATTATGACGGAGCTACCAGTGCCAAATTGATTCGCGGGGGTTATCACTTTGCCCACCCGGACTCGAGCTCTGGTGCTGCGCAGGCCGAGTACTTCCTCGCTCATGGCGGCGGCTGGACCAACGATGGCCAAACTCTGCCCGGCATGCTCGATATCGAGTATAACCCCTCTGGCGCTACGTGCTATGGCCTCAGTGCCTCTGACATGGTCTCGTGGATCAAGGACTTCGGCGACACCTACAAGAGCAAGACTGGCCGCCCACCCATGATCTACTCTACTGCTGACTGGTGGAACACCTGCACCGGGGGAAGCACCGCTTTCAGCTCTGACTACCCTTTAGTGTTGGCTCAATATGCCAGCTCTATCAGCACTGTTCCCGGCGGATGGCCTTTCCAAGACTTCTGGCAGAATGCTGACACTTACACTTACGGTGGAGACTCCGATATCTGGAACGGCACGGAGGATGAACTTGTCACTTTTGCTAAAGGCTAAGCCATGGCTAGGTTGAGGTTCGTTTCGAAATTCTGCTCAAATTCCTTTTCCTCCTACCTTGTAAATATGGGTTCGGCCGTACATATTTGGGTTTCAATTGGATGAAATTTTCTCCTTCTTCAGACATCGTCGATTTCGTAAATGGCGTGGGCCAAATCTCTTGCAATTCCTCCATCTTTGAATCTACTTGCGGGGTTGTTTCATAATTTATCCTGAAGTACGCCACCTTCATAAAGAAACTATATATTTCCCTTTACGTGGTTGAAGTTTGTTTTAGTAGCTTGACTATTTGCTATGCAGCAGTAGGAACATGTATCCACACGACCTCTAGGGAGATTCTTATATGATCAGTCTAGATGAAGAAACTGCTTAATTATTATAATCCCGAGCGTGAATTAGCACGTCTGCTTTCTCATTAACATCGGCGTCGCATAGTGGGGCTTGCCTTGTCTAAATAGCCTTTGCTGTATTGTGTGGATCTCAATGAGCAATGGTTCGGTTTAATAAACCCGTGGAACATTAAAGCCCTCTATGTAGTGATTCGCTGAATTTTAAGGAATCTTAGTGCTGTACCTAGGTATGATGCCGAATCGCCAAACATATCCGCGGCACTCTGTCAAAAATCAAGCTTCCTGTCAGAATTATTTGTTCGCTCGCTTGTTGTGTAACTTGCCCTCGGGGCCGATTGGCTACGCCTCGCTGATAAGATAGCCGCATTACAAGATGATCCTACCAGGTATTCCCCCGCCTGGATAGCCTCTACTTCCCCAGTTTCACCATGGATGATCTCCTTCCATCAGCGCCGTCGACGGGTCTTCCACTTGGCTTCCATGGAACGGTGATTCATTCACAAGACCTCACCAACCTCGAGATTCTGACAGACTGCTTCATCGTCGTCGACCACGCCGGCAAGATCCAGCTTCTAGAGACCGGAGTGGAGCCTGGGCAGATCAACTCCATAATCACGAAATTGGGCTATGCTCCCGACGTATTCCCCATAAAGCACCTGAAGCGGGGACAATTCCTCTGCCCCGGCTTCGTCGACACTCACAATCATGCCCCGCAATGGACTCAGCGAGGCGTTGGCCGCGGAAAGACACTGCTCGAATGGCTTAACGACGTCACATTCGCGCACGAGGCCAAATTCGCTGACCCCGAATACGCGCGGCGGACTTACTCCTCTTGTGTCTCGGGCTTCTTAAGACAAGGCATCACAACGGCGTCGTATTATGGTTCGCTCCATGGAGAAGCTACCTGTATCCTTGCAGATGTATGCCTCGAGAAGGGCCAGCGGGCTTTGGTCGGGAAGTGCAATATGAATCGACATTCACCGGACTGGTATCGGGATATCTCGGTGGGGGATTCGCTAGATCAGACCCGTAGAGTCATTCGCCATATTCAGTCGATCGACCCTGAGAATAAGCTTGTGAAACCGATTCTTACGCCCCGATTTGCGATTTCATGTGAACCGGATTTATTGATGGGGATAGGGGATATTGCGAGAGAATATCCTGATATACCGATCCAGACGCATTTTAACGAAGCCCAAGGTGAGATTCAGTTCACGCGGTCCCTATTCCCCGAGTTTCGGACCGAATTAGACCTTTATAAACATTTTGGTCTTCTCAACGATAGGTCGATTCTTGCACATTGCATTTACTTGGAAGAAGAGGAGATGCAAGGGCTTCAAGAACTTCGATGTGGAGTTGCGCATTGTCCCATTTCAAACACCACGATGGACTTCTTCATGGTTGCTCCAATCCGAGAATACTTAAGACGAAGTATTAAAGTGGGTCTTGGCACAGATTGTGGTGGTGGGCATTCGATATCGATGTTAGAGTGCATGAGACAAGCATTTGTGGTCTCCATCTCACGCCAAACGTCGACTAATGGACAAGATCAAGCTCTCTCTTTGGCCGAGGGGTTCTTCCTTGCTACTTTGGGGGGTGCCCAAGTTTGCGGCCTCGATGACAGGATTGGAAACTTTGCCGTCGGAAAAGAGTTCGACGCTCTCGAAGTGCATACAATCGATGAAGAATACTCTGGTATAATGACGCCGGTAGAAGAGCAAGACACTATTTCCACGATTTTTGAAAAATGGATCATGACTGGAGATGATCGCAATATAGCTAAAGTGTACGTTCGCGGACGTTCAGTCAAGATATGATACGAAGCCCGCCATGTGCAAACTTGTCTTTGCGTGCTCGGTTTGGTCTTGGCTTATAAATGGAAGATCCAGGGGGAGACAGCCCCCGACTTTGGGCTAGAGAATGTGTATGTACATGTGTTCCTTATGTGCAAACAAAATGAAAAATGAACAAAATATAGACAAGGTTCCAAAAATAAAATCATGATCCAGCAAGAGTAACCAGCTCTGACATATGTACGATATAATTAGTAAGAAACGACACAAGGAACTTTAGCATGCGTATTATGCCCGGTCCAAACAAGGGTAGAAGGTAGAACAATTAATGTTCCAAAATCCAAATATTCAACAATGATTAAGATGATGGCAAACAAATGGTGGCAATATTAGTGCCAAGTCCCCTTTGCAGGTCCAAAGTAACCACTGTCAGGGAGACTCTTATATGGCGTGCCCATGCCATCTGCTGTCGTCTTGTATACGTTATTACCCCACCAGCTTAAGGATCCCGCTGGTAGAGTGATGCAAAAGAAGATGATGACGGTTGCTACAGCCACACCACAATCCAGCGCGGCGGACAGAACATAATCTAGACCGTGTAAGTATTAATCAAACATCGGGCCAAGGAGAAGGGGGAGGGGCACTCACTGTACTTAGACCACCAGGCGGGCTTGCGACGGCGCAAGAAAAAGTTAAATATAACATTAATTACCCACCAGGAGGAGAAGCTGACTCCAGTGGCTGGGGGCACAAGACTCATCGCACCGAAGGCAACAGGCCACGATATGTAGTTCCAGGCCTTCCAGCGGCGTCCCAGGAGCCATGTAATCACGACGACTACAGGCCCAACGAGGAAGAACCACAAGACGTGACCGTAGATCTGACCAGGAGAGAATAATCGCCCGGGACCAATGGCACCTATAAAAGTCAATAAAGGAATGATGACAAAAGATATTATCATGTAAATTGACAGATAAACATACCCCAGATGAGTGAAGAAGAGTATGTAACTTGCCCATGGGGACACGTGAAATTACCAGCAGCATCAGATGTACAGACTCCATCGAATCGAGTGATCATGAAAACAGTTACACCACACTGGACAATGGCACCGACTAAAGTTGCCAAACCCTGGGCTGCGAAGAGTGTGCGAGGAGGAACATGCAGATAGTGGGCTAGCTTCATATCTGCGACAAACTCAAGGCCCTGTTGAAGCGCAACATAACCGTAGAACTTGAACACCATATTAGCAATAGGCGTGCCCAGGAATGCATAGCCTCCAATGAATTCGGTGATGAGGTTCAGCTGATTGCTGCTGATATTTGTCACTGCCTTGATAATTCCCACAGGGATGAAGTAGAAGATTGGCAACAAGAATGCCACCACAACGGCCCACACAGGAAGACCTGTGTGCCACACCTCATTTGTCACAATACTCAGGGCGAACATAACTATGGTGACCGCACCAAACCACCACCAAGGTACTGTTCGATACTTATTCATCAGTCTAGCATGGACATCTTGCTCGCCTGCACCCTTCATCTGCCGCCACAGATCACTGCCATGATAAAGCGCAACATGGACAAAGATACCGGTCAAGTTAGCAAATGCGACGCCAAAGGTGATGGCATATCCGGTTGGGAGAAACATGGGCGAGTAGTCCTCGTAGGCTTTCCAGTTAACACTTCCATCCGATGTCAATATGCGGCTCGTGTTGTAAGAGCTGCCAGTATTGTCGAAGGTATTTGAGTTGAGCATGGGCAAATATGACGAATACCAGGTATTCGTATAGTAAACAATCGGCACAACGAGCCAAAAGAAGAGGGCGAATGACCCCATTACGTTGAGACCAGCCCAGAAAGGCACTAGCAGAGGGCTTTGATTGGCGTAGACGACTTGCGCCCAATCGAAAGTCAGCACGGACATGCCTAGCCCAGTGACTTGGCCAAACAACTGATTGACTACCACGTTTTTGGGTACGATCCAGCAGATGAAGCTGAAAGTGCTCAACCCTGTGAACAAATAACCAGGAGCAAAGTACCAAATACCCCCACCAAAGAAGACGAAAAGGAAAAATCGCAGACGGGTAATCTTCCAGCCATCAGCTAGGGGATTCTCGAGAGAATGAAGCGTCTTCAACAGTGCGGCGTTTGATAGTGTCGAAGGCCAGAGCATGGATGCTGGCGTCACCAGCCAACGAGAGGCCATGCCGGCGAGTCCAAAGCCGAAAAGTTGGGTCGTGATACACAAAAGCACCTCAAATCCACCGTCGGACTTCATTCCATAAAACTTAACAACAGCCTCGATGATCTGCGTCGCAGCGGCTGAACCGAAAGAGACATTTGCCATGATCGTGACAAGGCCATGTTCCTTGATGTTGAAGTGGCGATCTGGATTGAAGATACCAATGGGAATCCACTTAGCCCAAGCGCAACCAACCGGGAATGCCAGCAACTGAGCGACTAGCGCGCTGATTGTGACACTGGGGTTTCGCAGACTGAAGAACTGGTTCAATCCACTTCCAATCTTTTATGGACAACGCTTTGGTTAGCGGAGGGATGAGCGAAGAATAGGCATATTTGGGCTCACAATTGTAAACAAGAGGCCGATAGTCCACATGCGAACAGTGTTGATAGGCAGTGCTTGGTCGTCGACGGGGTCGATCACCGCGCGTACTTCCGGGTACGGCGAGTCGTTCGCCTCGTAGGGGAGGATCTGTTCAGCATCCCGGTCGCGAAGGATGGAAGATCCGTCGGTATCGACCGCATCGTCAGATGGGGAATGAGGATCCTAAGACTATGTTTAGCAAAGGGCCGATCGTCACTGTCACTCGCTCGAAATCGAGTTTCGCGCCGATCTCTCAGCGGAGCTAGGACTCCACGCAAGTTCTCGGGGGAATACGAGTTGGCGCCACGGGCCGCCAGGCACACCCTTGTTCGGGATGCGCATGACAGTGAATTGAGGCTTGGGATGTTGAATGCAAGGAGATCACGCTGCACCGCACCTTTGTCTTTGTCCATGATTCTCCCCTATATCGCTCGTCGCTATTGGCTTTCTCCATGGCGTGGGGCCAACACGGAAGATCCTGCCAAGACTTCCGACTGGTCCAGGGGGAATTATTGAGATCGTGGCCAACGCGATGGCAGAAAAAGCAATGGAGAAAGGTTGTGTGACCGGTGGCCTGGCATGCGAGTAAAGAAGGAGTCGGGGCAATCTGCAACCCCGTCTTGAACGTGTTCAGATCACGTTGCGACTGGGGGGGGGAGGAATAAGGGAGGAGAATTTTTGTTGCCCGCGCGCTGACCCAATCGCCATTAGCGAAATCTAAAGTGTCGGGCAAGCCCGCCTCCCTACATGACTAGTTACAACCTCGTGCTTTAGTCCGATAAGTACTCGATTGTAGTCGCTAGTTGCATCTAGATGTCTCACTAAATTCCCCAAACCCAATCCAAACATTCCACACGTCTATCTCGTGCCCCGCATGGCTCCGCCCATAGTCCGGAACTGATGCCACATCCACTGGGTTCTGGAAGCTTTGGAAACCTGGTCCTGACGATATCCTTAGCATCCTTAGCCTGCCGTTGTGGGCGGGTCATCCCGACGCACCTGCTCCTTGTGCACAATCCCCCACTCGTCGGTTCGGAGCGCTTTTGGTGAACCGGCCAGCACTGATCGGGAAGGTATCGAGGGACATACGACACCATTCGTTTAAAAAAGCTGTTCGACGGCAGTTGTTTCCCGTGTGTTCTCATCGGAGGGAGCGTTGCGTATTGCGTGGGGATCGATGGAAGCGCTGCGAACCGCTTTATTAACCACCACAGGTTAGCAAGAAGGGGGGAAAAAATAATTAAATAAAAAAAAACCTTTAATCACGGCTCGTCGACAACTCTGCGATTCTTCGGGGAAATGAAGATCTAAATAAGCCAGACTCACGGGTGATCGATATAAATCAAATCAGCAGACGCCTCCTGAACCTGGTTTCTTGTCACCTCCAAAGCTCGCGACTCCTTTCCCACTTGTTCCATATTCTCGACTCAAGATGAGCGACGTCAAGGCATTGAACGGCACCTTGCAGCCGTTCTCACAACGGCCGATTGTAATTCTCGGAGCTGGTATCATCGGATGTGCTGCTGCACGCCAGCTGTTGATATCCGGCTTCTCGGTGGTGGTGGTAGCAGAATTTTTGCCCGGTGACCAGGATATCACGTATGCATCAGCCTGGGCGGGAGCCGCATGGCATGCCGCAGGCGGAATCTCACCAGACCAGCGATACTTCCAGGTTGTATCACACCGAGTCATGTTGAGAATGGCGCAGGACCCAGAGTCCGGTATCAGCGTCGTGGATGGTCGTGAATATCTCGAGAAAGAGCCTGCACCAAACTCGGCAATCTGGGGAAGGACTGTGGTTTCAAAGGTATATAGACAATCAGCTTACTGGCATCTTCTTCCGTATTCCTGTTTGCTGACCTAAATGTGTTGTGCAGTTTCGTGAGTTGAGTCGGGAGGAATTCCCTTCTAATTTTCACTCCGCATGGGCATATAACACTTTGGTCACCGACCCAACCAAGCACATGCCCTGGCTGGGGAAGCAAATCACCAAGCTCGGGGGCCGATTCATCCGTCAGCGAGTCAGCTCTCTGCGCGAGTTATATGACATGTTCCCAGAATCGACCCTGTTTATCAATGCCAGTGGACTGGGCAGCAAGACTCTCACAGACGTCCGGGACGACAATGTGTACCCGGAAAGAGGACAGAATGTCTTCCTCAAAACAGACGCCTGCAAAACCTTTTACTTTCGAAACGGCCAGGAGTATACCTACGTTATTCCTCGCCCGTACTCGCATGGTGTGGTGTTGGGCGGTGTTAAGCAGCACGGATCCCTGTAAGTTGGTTTGATCCATCAGCTTGACTGACCTCCATTAACCCGCTTAATTAGTTCTCCCGATGTGGACCCAGAGATTGCACGAGACGAAATTGAACGTGCACACCGTCTAGCTCCCAATGTGGTCCCTGAGAAGCCAGCTGCTGAGAATATCAGCCATATCATTGGTATCCGTTCCTCGCGGAAGGGCGGCTTCCGCCTTGACTCGGAACAGCAGGGCCACCGCACGCTGGTATCCGCATATGGGTTCGGTGGTGGCGGTTATGCGTTTTCATATGGAGTGGCGGACGCAGTGTTGAAACTGGTGGAGCGAACGGAACGCACGTCGGTCATAGTGGAAGAGTAGTCGCCAGTTTTGCATTTTCCAAGATTCTCTTCTTTACTTCTCTGTCTTTTATATCTAACATTTCCTGTGGCATATATAGTATATAATTTGTTTAGCGCCTTCCAAGGTTATGCAGCATAGTCCGATAAGACCAATCAACTAAATCCTGAAATAAGATATCATTCATACTTAGATTCAAGGCACCATCTAGGTACTTAAGCCATATTAACAGTGTGTAAAAGTAGCCTATTTTAACCAACTAAAAGTAGCCGACCGAGAACCTTGGAAGTGATGATAGACGTCACCACGGCAGATAGCAGAGGCATACTTTTGTAGATCCACTAAACTGCACTAAGGTTTTAGAGTTGGCGAATATATATCGTGAGGCGGGAAGCTTCACGACCGAGTCTCCAGTACCAGCCCTGGAGAACATTGACAACGCCAACCCCAGATGAGGCTTTGCCCCACCGGATCTGGCCCAGACCTGCAGGTGCTGATCTCTAGCAAGGCAGAAAAGAAGAAAAACACACCGCGACAAAGACACTCAAACCTTGGAAGTTTATGCAATCAAGATGCTGGAATCGGATTAGCGGCTCTGATAACCCCGCCGGCCGTTTCAGCCGTCCAGTTGACCAGCGAAGGCGGTTCGGCTGACTTGGCCTTCTGTTCTTCACTCCTGCCAGGTTTTGCAGTGGGTTTTATTCGCCCTACCAAATCCCGAAGGATGACTGTTTAATCCTGGAAGACTGATGACACGCCTACAATTTCTTCCTCGCGGGTCCTGGTTGATCATTCATTCGCTCCTCGCCCCCTCGCGCATTGTGCTGGCTTCAATGCATGAGCTGATCGCCGTCTCGCGTCCGATGTGAACGAGGCTCTCGCATCTTTCTCCCCCTCTCGACTGCCACATCCTCGATTCTTGGCCCAGTCACAGCCATGACGCCGTTGGAAAATCAGATGCTCCACCTCGATCTCGAGGATCGCCGACGCGGCAACGCCGCGCTAGTCGTCACCCCGCCTGCAGAGGGTGAGCTAAACACAGCCACGGCATCAAAGTCATCAGTCTTAGTGCCAACGAGGCCGATCGACAGCAGCCTGATGCGCATTTATCGTCGAACCCCTACGCCGACTGTTCTCCTGGATGGCTCTCTACGGGTAGTGGAGACCTCCGAAAGCCACGAAACTCTATTGCACCACTCCCGCGAAGACTTGCTGGGTACCAGCATCTATGAACTGCCCCCGCGATTGGTTCCTGCGCCGGATGTCGCAGCCTTGAGTGGCATTCTAGCAACTGCGATTTCGACCAGAGAGGCGCAAACCCTTGACCCTGTCCGCGTCGCTGATTTTGACCGCAGCTTCAGTCTACGAGTCACGCCCATTTTCGAACACGATGCCCTAATCTATCTTCTCCTCGAAGCGCAGGCATATCCGCAGAATAATTCACCCAAGCGACCGGAATCTATTATTCACGAGCAGACCTACCTGAATGAGACGTATAAAATGCTCGTGGACACGGCGAGGGATTATGCTATCTTTATGATCGATTGTCGAGGTCATATTGTCACATGGAATTCTGGCGCCGCAATCTTGAAAGGTTACTCCAGGGATGAAATTATCGGCCAACACTTTTCCATATTTTACGGACACGAGGACCGAGAAGCCGACAAGCCTGGTCGTGAATTGGTGGTTTGTCTTCGAGAAGGCAAGGTTGAAGACGAGGGATGGCGTTACCGCAAGGATGGAACACGGTTTTGGGCTAATGTCATGATCACTGCCATTTACCAGTTGGGCCGACACGTTGGATTCGTCAAGGTGACTCGTGATCTGACGGAGCGTAAAGCTGCGGAGGCTCGCCTGATCGACGCATTCGAGGAGGCTTCGAAAATCAAGACGGATTTCCTCGCCAATATGTCACATGAGTTACGGACACCCATGAACGGAATGTCATTGGCCTTGACTATGCTGATGCGCACGTCGTTGAACTCGGACCAGAAGGAATATGCATCTGTGCTGGAGGATTCAACTTCGATCCTGTTACAAGTCATCAACGACGTACTCGACTACTCGAAGTTATCTTCCGGATCCTTTTCCCTGACTACAGATGTCCTCGACGTACCCTCTGTAGTCAGCGCAGTTATGCGGAATTGTCAGCCGTCTTTGAAAAGCGGTGTTGCATTGGAGAAGTCAGTGGCGCCGAAATTTCCACTCAACATCAAGGGCGACCCTCTGCGCTTCCGCCAAATCTTGCAAAATCTTGTCGGCAATTCAGTTAAGTTTACTGAAAAGGGCTATGTCCACATCAAGGCCTCATACAAAGAAGTGGAGAACCACTGTCCTCCGTGCTACATAATCACAGTTGAGGTAATTGACTCGGGCATTGGCGTACCAGAGGACGCAATCAACACACTATTCAATCCATTTAGTCGATTTGCCGATTCTGCTACCAGGCGATATCAAGGAACAGGTTTGGGCCTATCGATTTGCAAGAGCCTGGCAGAACTCATGGGCGGCGAGATCGGGTTTCACGCCAACCCCGATGGCCCCGGTAGTGTGTTCTGGATGTCGACTAAGATGCATCGATTGGAGTCTACGTTGGCATCGCAGGCCCGACGCAACGTCATGCCGGTGGAACCAGCTGCACAGCTCTTCGATGCAACTGAGCCTCTTAGCAAAGTCGCCCCACTAAAGCAAGTTCTTCTCGTTGAGGACAACAAAGTGAATCAAACAATCATGATCAAGCTGCTGGCCAGTTTGGGTTTCCAGCAGGTGGATGCAGCATGGGACGGTGCCGAAGCCGTGCGCATGGTTAAGCAGAAACCTCTTGCGTACAACGTGATCCTAATGGACATAAACATGCCTGTTATGAACGGGCTTACTGCGACTGAACATATCCGAAAGGTCAATGTTGACGTCCCAATCATTGCTTTGACCGGCAATGCTCTGAAGGGAGATGCCGAGACCTACCTTGCAAAAGGTATGAACGATTACATCGCGAAACCCCTTTACCGGCAACAGCTGGTAGATTTGCTTTGGAAATGGTGCGGATCTTGAGCCTCGACCACCGTCAGATCGCAATTAAAAATGCGGGTACAACATGTGGAGGTTTGAGGCACCCGAGGTTCAAAAGAGCGATACTCTAAGGAGTACGCAGTGATCTACTTTGTCGCGACAGCAGTTTGCAAGAACCGCAAACTGTAACAACACAGTCTATTCTGGTTGGACGCCATTCCTGCGTGCTTATGACTGGCTTAAGCTGGCAGATACTCATTGGATGTCCTGTCATTCGCCGACCGGTTCAAATGATTGCGATTGTCTCTGGAATACGAGAATCTTCGTTCAACCGGCAGAGCCGTTGATAAATCTTGTCTAAGAATAGTTTTTTTTCACGTGCCTCTTGGTGGCGTCCACGTTAATGTGATAGCTACCGCTTGTCATACCTCGGAGCTTCCCCGCCTGGCACTCCGCGTAGTCGCGTATCCCAGGAACCTGCGGCCTTGGGGAGTGGCGATCATCGTTTAACCCCTCTCTTTCCCCGCTTGACAGCAGGCGCCCACTTTTTTGAACGGACGACGTCCTGAACAGCATTGGTGGCAAGAAAGGTTTGATGCTCTTGTCGCTTTGCTCAAGTAACCTCCGAATGACAAATGCCAAGTTCATCACAAATATTGATTTGTGTATTATAGCCATCATTTAAGCTTTTGCTTGCCAGGTCCCCCAATGGATGCAGTGTTTTGGGCAACCAATTTTAGCGACTAGCACTTCTTTCAGTAAAGCGCAAGCGTATTAGTTCATGCTCCATGCACGTAAGCTGTTCCACCCATGCGTGCAGTGGTATGTGTTAAATATCCCGCAAGCTTATAGACTCCGCTGTCATCACTCTTCCAAGCTTGACTACAGTTGCGTTAAGACGTTGATATTCGTCGAGAATGCTTAGATAGATGGAGATAAAAGCGACAGCAGGTAGAAGTGTTTGCGGAAAATTCCCATCCTCATTCCAGCAAAGGATGGTATTCCTTCCGCGGCTACCGGCAAGTATGCTCTCGTGACTCTATGCTCTACAGAGTGGGGGGAAAAGGTTGTAGGCCGACACCGCAAGCCGCACACCCCGACTCGCTGGGCATAAGTTAGACCTTGGGTTCGTACGAGAAAGGAAGCAACATGACGGATACAAGTGGTGAACGGTGGTAGTAAGGCCCGGTTACCCCCCGGGATTGTAGTCTCATGTTCCTATTTCTTGGCCAGTGGAGAAAAGGTTCCCGTGAGCCATCCTCTGCTCAGGGGAAGATAGAGATCAGCACTCAGTGATGATATCATTGGGCCGAGTTCGCACGACTACCGAATCCTAAGATTGAGCTAAACCGCAGTTTTGCCCAATGGAGCATAATGGATCTCCACATGGTGCCAGAGGTGGATCATAAACACCTGGTGCTTTTCGTTCGACTGGTGCAGGAGTTATTTTCCTCTTCTCCAGACTCTCCACACCGAGGCAAGTGGTGGCCCTGGATATCATTTGCTTTTTATTCGAGGACTCAAAACCAGGTTTGCTGCATCTCGGCTCACATGGGCCTAAGAACTAGTTCGTCTAGCCTCCCGAGGCTGCATCCGTACTCTCCAGAATGGACTGCGGCTGTGCAAAAGATCCCTGGTTAATACCAAGCCCCCTGTTCGGAATTTGTCGTGATAATAGGTCGAGTAAACAAGGAGATAAGAAATCATGCACTTACACTGATTGGTAAAAAGTCTATCAAATGGTCGTGACACAAATGTCGATAGTAATGAGTTTAGAAGCACATAATACGGCTGCATGGCATTGTTTAAAGTCGCCGAAAGGGTGCCATCGGAGTAAACAGTTGACATCCTCTTCACATGATATCAGTGTGACCGTTCTTAAACATTAGATCTCAGATGGCCAAACCCAATCCGAACGGCGGGCCTATTTCTTTTTGGGGCAGCTTGGCACCAGGGCACAATCCTGATAGGAAGGTGGTTTAGGTTGTTACCTGTAATTGCTATCACACTTGGCAGAAGCCCTCTTTCTCCTCCTTTTTGAGGCCCAAGCATAGAGAGATCGCCCCTACATTTTACTTCCTGGGGTGACAACCCCCCGAGCTAGCTGCTCTCGGAGTCATTGGCCCGCTCTCCTCGACGATCTGCCCTGCAAATTCCACTGGAGCAGGACTTCTGTCTTGCTGACCGCGGTCATTGGATGCTGAATTGGATCCGAGCAGGATCCAGGTGAGAGAACGATGGATCTCCCCTTCTCCCCGTAGATGGCGGGGGCGCTGGGCCGCCGTATAAAGGCCTTGTGGCTCCCCCCCCCGCCCCTAATAATGACTTGGTCCAGCTTCATTGTGTATGGAGTGTTGATTTTGTCTCGATAAATCTATACCCACACAAGCTCAAGATGAAGTCGTCAATCCTGGTGTTGGGAGCCGCTGCGGCTGCTATGGCCGTGCCTACTCCTCACTCCTACGCCGTCCACGAGCGACGGGAGTACATCCCAAACACTTGGGTGGAAGAGAAGAGACTGGATGGAGCTACTTCACTCCCTGTCCGAATTGGTTTGACCCAGTCCAACTTGGAGCATGGTCACGACCTTCTCATGGCCCTGTTCGTCCCATTCAATCTCGTATTTTTATAGTTATCTTGTACGTATTTGCTAATACCATCTGCTAGGTCGGACCCAGAGTCTCCCCGTTATGGCAAGCATTTGTCCCAAGCAGAAGTGCATGACATGTTCGCCCCCAGCCAAGACAGCGTGGACGAAGTTCGATCCTGGTTGGAGTCTGCCGGTGTTGCTAAGCACCGCATCTCGCAGTCTGTGAACAAGCAATGGATTCAATTCGACGCTGATGCTCGCGAATTGGAGGATCTGCTGCGTACCGAATACTACATCTATTCGCATACCGACTCTGGCAAGTCGCATATTGCCGCTCGTGAATACCATGTGCCTCACTCCGTACGCGAGCACATTGACTATATCACCCCTGGAATCGCCCTGCGCGGTGTGAACAATGTCAAGAAATCTGTCGGTAGCGTTGAGAAGCGTAGCCTGAACGGCCTTCCCCCTATTATCGAGCCCATTGCTATTCCCATTGAGACTCTGCTGAGTGGATTGATTGATTTCTGTGCTCTTGCCATCACTCCTCAGTGTATCAAGGAGATGTACAATATTACTGATGGTACAAGTGCTACCAAGGGCAATGAATTGGGTATCTTCGAGACCACCGGCGATGTCTATGCCCAGGAAGATTTGGATCTTTTCTTCGGAACCCTCGCCAGCAACATTCCCACCGGCACTCACCCACATCTGTCTGCCGTCGATGGTGCTACGGCACCTACAAGCGTCATTGGCGCTGGCCCGGAGTCTGATCTCGACTTCCAAATCTCCTACCCCATCATCTGGCCCCAGAACTCGATTCTGTTCCAGTCTGATGACGATGTTTACCAGGCCAACTACACGTTCAAGGGCTTCTTGAACAACTTCCTGGATGCTATCGATGGCTCGTACTGTGACACTATCGAGCCCGAAGACCCTCATTACCCTGACCCTGCCTCGGGCGGTTACAAGGGCAAACTCCAGTGTGGTGTCTACACCCCACCAAACGTGATTTCCATCTCCTACGGCGAGGCCGAGGCTGATCTGCCCATCAGCTACCAGCGCCGCCAGTGCAACGAGTTCATGAAGCTTGGAATCCAGGGTGTGTCTGCTGTTGTCGCTTCCGGCGACTCTGGTGTCGAGGGACGTAATGGTGACCCTACCCCCAGCAACTGCCTTGGTGACAAGGGCCAGGTCTTCGCTCCTGACTTCCCTGCCTCCTGCCCTTACATGACTGCTGTCGGCGCTACTCACCTGCCCCCCGGTGCCCAGGCCGCTAAGCACCAAGAGGAGGCCGTGACCAGCTTCCCATCTGGTGGTGGCTTCAGCAACATCTACAGCCAGCCCGACTGGCAGTCCAAGGCTGTCTCTGAGTACTTCTCGAAGGCTAACATCAACTACCCTTACTACGAGTCCGTGAACAACCAGAGCTTCGGTGAGAACGGTGGTATCTACAACCGTGCTGGCCGTGGTTACCCTGATGTGTCTGCCATTGGTGATAGCATTGTGATCTTCAACCAGGGTCTCCCTGTCACCATTGGCGGCACTTCGGCTTCTGCTCCCGTCTTCGCCTCCATTCTTACTCGTATCAATGAGGAGCGTCTTGCAGCTGGCAAGGGCACTGTTGGATTCGTGAACCCCACTTTGTACGCCAACCCAGGTGCTTTCTTCGATATCACCAAGGGTAGTAACCCTGGCTGCAACACCAATGGGTTCCCTGCCGCAGAGGGCTGGGACCCTGTGACTGGCCTGGGAACTCCTAACTACCCAGAGCTTCTCAAGGTTTTCATGAAATAAAGTGTCTGTCGGTAGCATATTAGACGATGTGGAGAGGCCTCTAATGTCATACATGTACCTAATTCTGGGACAATGATTCCTTGTGATAAGATTTGTCGTCAATTTTTTTTTAGCCTAATATGACCGTATGATCATAATGTCAATCCTTATTCAACGACATGAGTTGTCAGTTTTCCAGTATTAGAACCATCAAAAAGTTTAAGCCAAGTGCGTGGAATGTCGATGAATTTCGTGTCAATAACCGTCTCCGTGCTGTCATCCACCTTGATCTTGCCATCTTTCCAAGCTTGCAGTAGCTCAGCCCTAACCTCTAGCGCCTTGTGAAGGTAGTCCATGACGAGCAAGCCGTGGACATGGAGACGATTAGAGATGGTTTCCTATCCTGCATTAGTGGTCGGCAAATTATAGCTTTGGTGGTCTCAGCACTAACATTAAAGTTCTTTAACCCAGCCCTTTCATCGCTTTTAGTGTTGTAGCTGGAGATGGCGCCACTGACAGGTAATTAGTTCTATGAATATTTCCAGCATATCCAATATAAAAGACTCGGCGACTTACCAGACCGCGATACGGCCATGTACCTTCATGCGGGTGAACATAGTGTCCAGAATATCGCCCCCGACATTATCTATGATCATTAATACCATCGCTTGCAGCCCGAGGATGAATAATCTCTCACCGAAGTAAACTTCCACGAAATCATCTGTCTCGCGCTCCAGATCCGCCTTGAACGTAGGCGCCTTGTAGTTCAGACAGATATCTGCGCCAAGCTCTTCCACCCATCGGCACTTCTCGTCTGATCCTGCCATTCCAATAACCTGAATCTGCTAGTCAATACCCACAACTCATGTGATAAGGGTAAAAATCTTATAACATACGCGCTTGCAACCAATGATCTTTTTCGCGATCTGCACCACCATATTCCCTGTCGCGCCCGCCGCTCCACTCACAACAACAGTATCCTCCTTTGTGGCTTTCACAACCTCGATAAGACCATAGTATGCCGTAAGACCTGTCATTCCAAAGGCCCCAATGATATGCGTCGGACTCAAGCCCCCCGGGACCTCGACAATTCTACAGACCTTGGCATCATGTACTGAGAACTCGGTCCAATTGGTAGGCGCTGTGCAAAGAGTACCGACAGGATGACTTTCCGCAGTTGACTGAATTACCTCAGCGATGCCATAGGATCTCATGGGGTCGCCGTTGCGAACGGGCGGTGCATAGCTGCGTTTGGGGTTTGCGGTGGCAGAGATGAACCCACGCTGGGCGGGGTCATTGGAGAGGTACACAGTCTTCACTAAGACTTGATCTTTCTGGAGCTGGGGCAGGTCGGCTGTTTTTAGCTCGAACGTTGGGTTCTCGCCTTCGAAGGTTGGAAGGGCCACGGGTTTCTCGCGCAGGATCCACTGGCGTGTTGTGGTGGGGGTTGCCATCTTGCGGTGTTGGGTGGTGTGGTTAGATTGAGGCTTTGGGGGTGAAGATATTATCGTACTTTATCCAGTCTTATATTTATATTTATTTTCAAAATATAGTGCAAGAGAAAGATAATAGTAATCTACGGGCGGTCCTGAGTATTTACGTGGTTGCGCTGCCGAGGGGGGATTTTCAAGCCCCGCGATAGGTCCTAACTTGGGGCCAATTCGAGTTGTCTGCGCCCGTACGGCGCTCTCCATACGATATACGTCTTGTGTTAAACAGCATGGCCCACTTCGTATTCGCATCTTTAGTAGGTCGAGTGGTCGTCGGTGCTTGGTAGATACGTTGTGGGCCTGTCAAGGCACCCTAAACCAAATAGCATCACAGCCAAATGGGGGCTGATTCTAGCAAGCAAAACCTATAACCTTTATTGGTGACACTAGCCGGGAGAGAAATTTCTTGTTTGCTAGTTATATCAAGTGCTGGAAGCCTGATAACAACGACTAATACACATAAGCCTCGCATTTTGATGCAGGACATGTTCCCAAAGCTATGATATAATCCCCCCCTCCCCCCCCATTCCAGTGGTCTCTTGTGGGTGGCATCAATCTTTATTAGAGAGACTGCAATCAATTTCATTTACATGATCGTAGGGAGTCACTAGCGCATTGCAAGCGAAGGATATAGGGCGAGTTTGTCAGGTTACATCCCATACTTCCTACCCCAATATTCAGTAGGTAAAAACAAATTTAATCATTTGGAAGAGAATACGAATGGGGCTGGTAGGGGCTTCGGAATTAAAAAAGCTGGCTTGAGGGAACAATGGCGAAAGTGGACTATCGTAGTGCTAAGCGTCTCAAACCAGTTAAGTTTCGAGAGTTTGATTCATTTATAGACTGATCTGAATAAAGTAAGAAGCTATACAGGCTAATGGTTGATCCAAAGGATTGCAGGGTCTAATACCGTTCCTTAATGGGTCAGTGACAAAGCCACGGAGGATAATCGGCATCATGAAGCGAGCGTAGCCATATGTAGCGGCATATACGCAGGATCAGATTCGTTTATTCATGCAATTTCAGAATTGGGTCATAATCCATTCATCTTACCTCGTAGCAGACCTCCACGTCAGATTAATGACTTCGAAGGGCGGATCTCACTAGTCCCCAAAATAGGTGGCCTTCCTAATTGTTTATATACACAGCAAAGCAAACGGTTCATTTTAGTGGCAGAACATTCGTCAAAGGCTCTTGAAGTTCTCTTTCTATCGTTTGACATAGCTCTGCACTCAATTTTCTGAGTGAATAGCTTGTTGATGCTTGCCAAATACAGGCCCTCCATCTAGCTCATGATACTCACGTATCGGGCTAGATAGGTTCGCAGCTTCGTGAATAGGCCTCCCATCTAATTGTGGTGGAGATGGAGTAAGAGGCTTGCGAGGAACAGTCGATGGGCTTTCGTCAATAGTTACTGCCTGCCCAGGTAGCAGAGAGGATCTGTAATCATAACTCGAAGGGTGGTGATTATCGGTAGATAAAATATTGGGTTCAAGGGCTGGATGAGGTTGGGTATGAAAGGATGAATGCGGGTAGGTATCTGTTGTGCGTGGTCCATCCGGAGCTAGGAAAATTTCGTCCGATGCAACTGCCTGGCGAGGAGGCCCAGGCTCGTCTCGAAGTAGGGAGATGCGACGTTCACTTGTAGGGTATGGGCAGCCGTGAAGAAGCGTCTGCTGACGTTCTTCTGGCGGAGTAGTTTGGGGTACTGAAAAGGTCTGCTCATGTGTCATGGGAGGTATAGCGAGAGCACCTTGAGTTTCACCCCGACGTTGTCGCCGCCGTCGCCATACAAACCATGCCAAGAGGACTATCATCAATACCCCAACAATAACTCCCGCTGCTATCCCGCCTTTGGCTCCAGGGCTGAGTGACTGGTGATTTGGTAACCAATACTGCCAATCTTCATCTTGATCTTGAGGTTCTCTTTTACTCAACACATGGTGAAGCTTTTCGGCGTTATCAGGGATATATGCTTTGATAGTTTCCCAGCTATTGTCCATGCTCATGTTGCGGTGACGCGAGAGCGAACCGGCCTTCCCAGCTATAATTACAATGCTCAGTCTTAACTCCGGTGTAGATGACAAGAATACATACCTGGATTGTATTTGTATTATCTATAACAAAAGCCCGTGAACACGGTGGAAATTTGCATGAGCCTCCTCTAATCAAGATGAATGAGTCTGAAAATATACCGCCTCGATTGCTTTTTGAAATCATATAATACCCACACGATAGGTATTAATTAGGATTGTGGCGAAGTAAAATAGAAAAACATGACCGGGGAGGACCGGCTTCGCTTTGGTCTAAGCCCGCCCAAAATCATGTGTCGTACCACATTAGAGAAAAATTCGATCATTGGCCACGATCCTTGAAAGATGAAGCAGGTTTAATGATGCGCTATCTAGAAGCACCGCCTCAAAGCCCCGCCTCAAAGCCCCGCTTCTAGATATTAATCTCACCAGCCAATGAAACCCTACGCTCTTCTGCCAACTAGTCTGCAGAATTCTCGCTGCCAATCTGCTCTAAGCGAATCTTCTCTTCTGTGGATCAACGAGGATTCATGTCAAATATCCCATAATACCCTGACTCGCGATAGTTGCTGCTTGGTTATCTTGCTGCTTCATAAGGATCTTTGCCACGCAGGTTTGTCCCGCGCTGTCATCACAATGGAGCTGCGAGCTTCGACCGGTTCAAAGCCCTGGTTGGAAAAGGAAACATTCAATGAGCGCAAACGTTTGAGATTGTGGCTGGTTCGCCCGGAATGACAATTGGAGAAACTTCTACGCTGTGGCCTAATACACATAGAAATCGAGGAATATTCGGAAATCTCCGCACTCCATTTAGGGCTAGTCCTGCCTGTAGGCCGCTACAACCTGCACAAGTCTGCAGGCAGCTCAATTAACCATATGCACCATAGGACAATTGTAGCTATAGAGTAATCCAAGATGATATCTTGGAAGTATTTTCCCTTGATAGTTACATTGATTAGCGGCCTTCGAAGAAAATCAGATACGCCCTAACCAGTATGCCTTCCAGCTTAGTCTAGCATAGTCACTAACAGAACAGGGAGTATTTACACACCAGCGGGCTTCTGAATCCTCGCATTTCCAAACTTGTACAAAGATCTGTCTATTAATTCAAAAATAGCAACCCTGGTTACTTCCCCCCAGCCTGATTGGCCCCCAGACTCGGCTGACTCAGGGATGCGGGGAACTCCAGTTTGGGGGAATCGCAAACCTCGTCTTCAGAAGGCACCATTAAGCTCCCCAATGAGACCCCCATGAGAGTGGGCAAAGGCTGTGGATGGTGTCGACATCGCCACATCCGCTGCGTGATCCCGGAAGGGGCGTCGGCCTGCACCCCTTGTGCGCGCCTCGGTCGCGTCTGCCACCTCGATCCCCGCTTCAAGTTCAAGGCCGTTCATCATGTCTATCAGAAAGGTCAGGGGACAGCTGCGCGTTTTGACCTTACCTGGGACAATAACCAGACCTGGGTTGACGTCTCACATCCTGGTAATTCTAATTCTCCTCGACTCTGGATCTTATAGTCGCTGACGTCCTTTAGTGAAATTCGTGCTAGAAGCCGACGGTGCAGACGATGGCGAATCCAATAATCAAACCCACGAGTCTACGAAAAATGCGAAACCGATAGCGCAAGAGATAACGCAACCCCCAAATCCGGTGGTGGAGGATCCAGGGAACCTGAAAGACGAGATAGGGTCAGAGAATCCGTCGTATGGACAGCACTTAACTCAAAATTCGACCCCCCAGCAGCTTTCAATTGGTAGTAGCTCAAGACCCCATTCCAGAGATGGAGCTCATACGTTGTCTTTTCGAGAAGCGTTCTTGATGCGGTCCTTTATTCAAAAAATAGCACATTGGGTACGCGCGTCTAAGATCTCTAGGCCATCAACGAGACTGCTAATTGTTTGTAGGCGGATGTATGTGATCCTCAGTCTCACTTTGCCACCATTGTGCCTCAAAGGGCACTTGAAGTTCCCATGGTTCTTAAGGCAGTCCTAGCGCTCGCGGCTCGGCATGACGCTATCCTCAACGGCCAGAGCGACTGGGAAGCCACTTCCTACCATGGGGAATGTCTAGAGCTACTTATTCCAGCGCTCAATTTAACCGAACAGACCTATGATGATAACATGATGGTTACTGTCGTAATATTACGAATGTATGAAGAGTTTGACAATACAAAAGACGAAAAGTTCCATTTGCTCGGATCCAATCGACTCATTAACATGATGTCCCGCTCAGCACAGTCTCGGGGGCTAGCAGAAGCCGTGGCTTGGCAATTCCTTCGACAAGCAATATATTCCGCTGTGGTTCAATACCAACCTATGCAACTGGACTTGGAAAATTATCAGTATTCCACTATGTTCCAGCGACGAGACGATGCTGCGTACGCGAACATGGCAATATTCTATTGCGCACGTATTTGCCAAGTCTGTCGAGATTGGCCGACCCTCCCTGTCGATGAGGATGGTTGGCAAGAGGTATCTAAGGCCGTCGAGGGGTGGTATGAATCAAGACCGAAAACTTGGCAGCCACTGCGATACGAGATACCCAACGTGGCTGCTGATCGCCCTTTCCCTGAAATATGGATGATGTCGGCGTCTGCTGGTACGATTCCCTTCCAAATATCCCACCTAAGACCCGTGAAATGCGAGCTGACAGAATTGTAGTGGTCGGGATGCAGTATTATCATGCTGCGCGTTGTTTTTTATCACTATGTGGTCCTGACTCGCAATCCGGCAATGACTTTCAGAATGCCCGGACCAGGCGTTTGGCAGAGGTATGCTGCGCACTAATAAACCAACATGCTTGTATAGAGTACTAATTTCGCTTTGCTCCCAGCGAACCATTGCTACCCACGTTGTAGCAGTGATTGGACTTTCTTTGTCAAATGAGAGTGTTGAGAATGCATACTTTATGGCTTGTCATCTACTCCACCGATGTTCGTCCTCCACTGTCTTCTCCTTTTGGTGCAAAAAAACTAATGTGCCGTAGTCGGATATTGTATTCGTAACCCCTTTGAACAACGGGGATCACTGCGCTTTCTGGGTCGTGTGGAACAAGTCCTGGGATGGCAAACGGCATGGATTAAACAAGAACTTGAGCAACAATGGGCTGATTTGGCCGCGGTTGATCCAGCGTCTGCAGGTGCTTGTTCAACCTAGGTATACACTGGTCTTATTCCGGTGCTTTTTGACTAAGGCTGAGTCTTGACCTGAATAAAAATTGATCTATACGACGAAATCATTATAGTAGCGTACATTGTATGACTGCATGACACTCTGCATAATTTTCTAATGGTAATCAAGTCCCAATTCAATCATTTTGTCTGGAGTCGGAATATTTACGTCAGAATGGCAGAACTGATCATACTTCCAAGGTTGAAAATGTGTTGCAATTCGCTTGATTTCGTACTATTTGTTCCAACCTTGGAATGCCGGTGTAGAATGTTCGGCCATTGATGTTGAGCGTCGCATCTGCATCATTTACTCAACTTGAAGGTATCAAATGCCAATTTCAAGCCTTCCTAATCGATAAAGCCAATGACGCATATGGTAAGTTCCTTTGCGGGGTGATGGGAAAATAGATATTTGACAAGTCCCCAGATGCCAAACTCCAGGGAAAATTCGTTTCCGTGCGGTGATCACAATGGTTTAGAAAGTCAGAAATGTCCAAGGGCTCGGGCAAGAGTCAGCAAGCGATTTAGGATGTCCAAGGCAGAGAGACAGAGTTGATTTGCCGAGTGGGGTTACCGAGGGGTGGAGGGCGCAATTATCGTTGATTGGGCAGGTCGCCATCCCGGACAAGCTGTATCAGCGTATTATGTCGGATTTTGAATGTTTATCAAGTAAAATCAAAATCTGAGCAAGGTTGGACTTGCTTCTTCTAGAACTCCAGATCATGTGCAGTTGATTTCGCTGTATATTGGAATTGGACCTTGGAGCATAAATAGTGTCTCCCCCGCTCTTCTAGAGTAACAACAAAAACCAATATTCTTGTCTGACCTCGGTATCTCTAGTGAACAACAGCAAACAAAATGGCCGAGAATTGGGAAATTCTAGTTGGAAAAAAGCAGGCAGAAGCTGCTGCTAAGATCCCTTCTGCCTGGCGCCTCCCGTCTGAATATACTGAGAACATTTCGGAGACTTCCAGTGCCAATGTCCTTGATATACCAAGACGATCCAATCTCCTATCCACAAAACAGCTTGAAATTACTGAGCAATATGATGCGACATCAATCCTTGAAAAGCTTCGCAAGAATGAGTTCTCTGCGTATGAAGTTACCGAGGCCTTTTGCATTCGGGCAGCCATTGCGCAACAAGTGGTACGCTAAGGCGGTCTTTCGACACTTCACTGGGGAAACATTGCTAACATTTCATATAGACAAACTGTCTGACAGAAACTCTGTTCGATCAAGCTCTTGACCGAGCAAAAGAACTTGACAATCACTTGAAGGTGACAGGAAGCCCAGTTGGACCGCTGCATGGTCTACCTATTAGTTTCAAGGTAAATTTCTATTGGTCTATGATCATCGAAAATAGTACTCACGCAATTTATAGGACTGCTTCAATATTAAGGGTGTCGCCTCAACTATCGGCTTTACCTCTTTTATTAAGAATGGCCCTGTTGAAAATAATTCGCCCATTGTTGATATCCTTGTCAGGCTTGGGGCGATTCCTTATGTTAAAACCAATATCCCACAAACTATGATGGTCTGTACCAAAGCTCTGTTCAAATTTGAGATTGTGGCACTTACATAGTTACTAGGCCGCTGACTCTCACAACTACGTTTTTGGACGAACTCTCAACCCACATCGATTGAATCTTACCGCTGGCGGTTCATCGGGCGGAGAAGGGGCGTTGATAGCCATGAGAGGGTCAGTTCTGGGGGTGGGTACCGACATAGCTGGATCCATTCGGATCCCAGGCATTTGTGATGGCACCTTCTCATTCAAACCTACAGCCGATCGCGTCCCTTACGGAGGCCAGACCGGTTCCTCTCGGAAGGGTCTAATGGGTATCAGAGCCTGTGCCGGTCCACTGGCAACATCTACACGCGATCTGGAGCTTTTCATGAGACTCGTTCTCAGTGAGGATCCGTGGCAAGACGATTCGTCGGTGATATTCTCTCCATGGCGGGAGGTAAAGTCAAAATCGAGGTTGCGTCTTGGTCTAATTCAGGAGGATTCGCATTTTCCGGTTCATCCTCCTGTCCAGCGCACCTTAGCCAAAGCGGTCGAAAAATTAGAGACAGCCGGTCATGAGATTGTTCCATTAACGCCACCTTCTATTCGTGATGCATGCGTGCTAGCCTTCCGAATGTTTGCTATGGACCCTGAGAAGACTTCTTTCAAGCACATTGCTGCCAGTGGGGAGCCTACAATCCCAGCATTAGCTTCGACATTTTTGCCGCATGAATATCTCCCTGAGGAGTATGCCCCTCTCACTCTTAACGCTCTTTATGACTTAGGCGTACAGAGAATGCAATACAAAGATCAATTTCAAGCCCTCATCACGGAAGCGAAAGTGGATGCTATCATAATGCCAGGCTACCAAGGCACCGCTCAGCCGCATGACCTTTTCGGATTCGTCCCATATACTGTACTATGGAATCTTCTGGATGTGAGTAACTGGCCAGAAATTTTTATATACCCTCTAATCGAACCTTCAGTACCCCGCTTCTATCATTCCATTCGGAAAGGCTGACCAAGTTGCTGATGCTCCCTTTATTCGCGATGTGGATTATAAGCCACCTTGTAAGTGATCTGAAAGTACATAGGCACCTTTCTCTCGTTAATAACTAACATATTCTCAAAAAGACACACCAACTGAAATTGAGGGAGCCCCTTGCTGTGTTCAAGTGGCGACTCGGAATATGCAGGATGAGGAACTAGCCAAAGTCACCCAAACAATCGCTGATGTGCTTGCAACTTAAGTATCAATTAGTCGGACTGCAGTCCTGAATTTTTGGGCATACCAACCCTTTTCCATCCAGCTTTCTTCCTTTCCCCTCGTTTCTTATTTTTCCCGCGCATACGTTATTCGGGTCGAACTTGCCCGAAAATCAAGTACTGGCGGAAAAAATATGGATGACACCTTTGTAAAACACGGAGTAGGGTATTGAGAACAAGAAATGCGAGCAGATTTATGGCTCTGATTCGTGCTATAATTTCAGAAACGCCGGAATTAATGAACTCATTTGGTGTCGTTGACAGACCATTTCATTTGAAAATTTTGCCGATGGCGAATCTCATGAGCAAAACCCCGCGTGAATCTGCAAGAAGCCATGCACTTCTCAGGAACCTAGCAAAGGCTATAAAGAACCATTTAAAGCAAGTAGATTTAGCCTTTTGCAAACAGAACCCCAAATTTGAACAATTGTTCAGCAGGAGAAACTCTCAAGATGAAGTTCCTAAGCTTCCTTCAACCTCTTTTCTGGACTGCCATCATGGGCAGTCCGCTCCCCTCGTTAAGATCAACAGCTATATCAAAGCCTCCATTCTTCGTGCTTGCTGGCGATAGCACAACCGCTCCAAATGGAGGCTGGGGCGATGCCTTCCTGAATACCACAGTATTCAAAGGGGCTTCTGGGAAGAACCTCGGCCATAGCGGAGCGACAACAGCCAGCTTTCGTGCTGGGGGTGATTGGGCTAATGTTCTCGCTACTGTTGCCCAGGTGAATTCCACTTATAGTCCGATCGTGACTATACAATTCGGTCACAATGACCAAAAATCAACTTCCGGCGTCTCATTAGCGCAGTACACGACGAATCTCGAGAAGTTCGCTGCGGAGGTTATTGACGCGGGGGCAACGCCGATCCTCGTCACTCCCCTTTCGCGCCGGAACTACAATACTTCCACCAATCCGCCCCAGGTGATCCAGGACCTGTCTAGTCAGAGAATTGCAACCCTTCAGGCTGCTAAAGCCTCCGGTTCTTCGACTATCGATCTGAATAAAGCGAGTACAGCCTATCTCAATGCAATCGGCAAAACAGACGCATGGGAATACAACTTGACCCCGGACGATGCCACACATCTAAACGATGAAGGTGGCATCGTTTTTGGCGGGCTAGTGGCTACTCTCATACAAGGCAAATTTCCCTCTTTCCGACAGAGTGGCTTCCTCAAAGTGAATCAGACCCTACAGTCGGATCTAAGCCAAGGAATATTCTACTGGCCTTGATTCACCACATTTCAACTTACATATCTCATCTTCACTGATATTCGCTTGGGTATTGGGATATTTTTCTGGTGAATCATAGTGTACTCACAATTGGTTCCTCGTAATGCTGCTACATAAATACCATGTTGGAGTATAAAAACTCATCTCACTTTTAAAAGTAATGGAAGCTCAGCAGGGCTCAACTCTAGGACATCTCAGTAGAAAAGTCCCCAGCCCCCACTTCCAAGGATGATTGTTCTTATAGGCGTGCAAAGCTAGTCTATAACTTTGAATGGCCCGCAAAACAGAATAAATTCCTCCTTTGGCCTTGTGAGCCACCCTTTTCAGGGCATACCACACCATTCTTCCCGATTGGCTCTTCATTCCCCGAAGCTAATCGATGCAGAGTAGCCTCATCCCCATGGTTTGCCAGGAATCGATCTCCATTTGAGCGAAGGCGTCCCACAATGTAAGCTTTTTTAGGGCTCCCATCGCGTTTGAACTCGACAGTGTATGTCTAGTGATGGTTTGTTTTGTTAGTTCTGAATAAATACACATATGAACGAGAATAAATTGGCCTTACCTCAATCACAGCTTCACCTTCAGCTTCTTCAGTAATTGTAGGATACGTCTCCGTGGATTTGCTTTTTAGTGCAGTACTGTCGGAATAGAGACGTCCGCTCTTCGGCGGCTCTGTCGATAGGCTGATAGCATGCTGATACGACAGAACGCCTCCATTGGCAAGTATCAATGCATTACGACCTGCTCGTTGGCGCAACTTTCGGGTTAGTTCGGTGATGGCCTTCTTGCGTTAGCGAAAGTCCGACTGCTGTGTTTTGGGCTTCTTACATGCATCGAATAGTTGTTCCCGGCGCCTCCAAACGAAGTAAGCCCCCCAAGTACGGTAATTGGTTTCTCTGGCTTGGTGATAGAAATTCCTAGGTGGTTACATGCAAGTTTGGGCACGATAGGAAAGCATGAATAGAAGTCGTAAATGTCAATCTGATCGGGAGAAAGATTGCTCGAACTCAGACATTGATCAATCGAGTCAGAGATGGCCGAGCTACGAAAAAAGTTCGGCCTTTCCCAAACTAATTTATTGTGAGTATATCTCGTTGACGATGGCGATTTTTATAGCACTCACAATTGTCTTTTTCTTTGAAACCTGCCCCGCCCAAGGGATATATCCATTTATCTTCAGGAATTTGAAGCTGCTTTGCAACCTCGGTAGATGTGAGAATACAAGCTGCGCTTAAATTCACAGTGTTGAAGGCGTTCATCAAAAGAGGATCTTCGACTTGATAAGTAAATTTCTCCAACATGGCCTATCCGCCATACTTACAAGGAAAGCAAATCATGCGGTTTTTCTTGGAAATTGTTCCAATGGATGACGCAGTCTCCTTCGAGCCGGCACCCCAGGCATATGGATTAGATTGCGCTACTTCGTTGAAATCCCCATATAATTTCGCGGACTCCTCGTGATTTTCCTTGATGGACTGGCCGCGGCGTGCCCGGAACCCGTTCTCGTATAGCGGGTAAACTTGAATGGGGGCGCCAACTGAATGCCTTCCAGCGACATCTATGTCCACGGTGAGGAAAAATTCTGGGGAGAAATACAATGCATAACTAACTTTTTTGTAGGTCTCGGTTGGTGGGCGAGAAAACATTCTCGATGGGCTCCGACGGCTCAGTCCAGCCAGGGGGTGGAATAGCGCCATTCTTGAAGCACGCGGTCAAGGAAGCCAAAGCCTCCGCTCCTGTGATAACAGCAGCTTTGCTGTTTCCAGTTGCAATTCGCAACGCTGCATCATCCAACAGCTTAGCTGGCTGGTTGCCGCCATGTTCACTATAATGACGGTGCTTCGTTTGGACGCCGAGCTTCTCCGACAGAAACGCGGGCAGATCCGCGTATGGCCAGGTCCAGGTCCGAACAACGTCGATACTGTCGATACTGGCCTGAAGCTTCTCTGCAGTGTCTTTTGAATGGCTTGCATCCTCTATAGCCAGGCGAATCGCCTCTAGCATGAGTTGAGCTGGCTCTTTTGCATGTTCCACATCTGTGGATCGATTTTTAACATCGGCGACGCCCACAATAACTGGAATCATTTTGGGCGGTCGGATTTCAAATGTGTAGGATTTGCAATGCTTGACTGTGCAAGGATGATGCAGCTGTTAGGATCGATGTTAGTCCAGTTGGGGAATACGAGGTGGAGATCGTTGTGATTCCTCGGCCCGAGCAGTCCCTGCCCTCAGTTGATCATATGCGTGTTGCTATTCCTGATTTATGCCAACTACACTTCTATTGGACAATTCAGACATCAAGCTTAGATTTTTAATTTATTGCGAATTCCTGCCTAATGGGGAGATTTAGGAAGTATATACAAGCAAAATAATACAATCTGGTCGGTCACAGCTTCGAAGGAACCCACTTGGGCTGCTTTTTCGCCGCAAATGCACCAACGCCAATCTTGAAGTTTTCTCCAGAGACCAGCTTATTTACATACTCGTGTCGAATACGCGATGTTGCATGTTCAACACTAGGGTTCTCCAATGCCTCACGTAGACCTTGTCGTGTCACAATGATGCCATCGGGAGAGTTTTTGGTGACCTGTTCAGCCAGGGCAATAGCCTCGTCCACGACCGATCCAGGCGACTGTGAGATGCGGTTAATCAGGCCGTAGCTGAGAGCTTCTTTGGCGGATAGTCTGCGAGCGGTCATAGAAAGCTCCGACGCGAGGGGAAGCCCAACGATTCGTACGAGACGAGGCAAACCGCCCGCAGCAGCGTACAGTCCCACCGCGACCTCGGGCAGCCCAAACAAGGCTTTAGGAGACGCGACAATCATGTCACTAGAAGAGTCTGTCAGTACTTCCCTGGTGATTTAAAAGGGGTACTCTTATATCGACAAACCAATTTAGACATATCTCAAACCCTCCTCCCAGTGCAAACCCGTTGACAGCAGCTATGACGGGCTTCTTGCCGCGGCGCTGGCTGAGACCGCTAAATCCAGACGGTGGATGATTCAACACAGCAGCCTCGGCTCCGGTCTTGGGGCCACCGCGAGAAGTCGATTGCTCTATCAGGTCCTGTCCAGCGCAAAACGCTTTATCACCAGCGCCAGTCACGATCGCGACCAGAAGTGATGGCTCCTCATCGAACCAAGAGAAGATGTTGTGACCTTCCCAGTGGGCTTCAGAAGGAAGTGAGTTTCGCTGTTCTTCCCGGTCGATAGTGACCAAGAGGAGTCCTGCTTTAGGATAAGAGAGCTTGAAGCTTTTTGTGGGTGGAGGCTGGGACTGTAGCGTGGCCGCCATCTTGTCGGGTTATGGGTGATGTAGTTGTATGGGGTAAAGGAGTCGAGGGCAGATAAGGGCACTTCACCCTGTCCTGAGATATCCACAACAGCTTTCTTGGCTTCGAATCCGGGGTCGCGACCCAAACTCGTATAAACAGCGTCAACTTATGCAATTCTGGGGTATTATAGTGATCTAGCGAATCGGCTGCCAGAATCCAGCCAGTATGGAAATGAGGGGGCGCAAATCTTACCTCGGAGGCCTCGGCTAATGATATCCGCCAATTCCAACTATACAAACAATCACCATCTCCACAGCACTTGGATCTGCATCTATTTTCTTGTTTCCATAGTCATCCAAAATGGCAGCCAGCAATACCTTGGGCGATGCATTTGTGCTGGGCGTTGGCTTAACTCAATTCCTCAAGCCACGCCGCACCCGCGAATACCCCGAACTGGGATATGAAGCTTGCGTCAAGGCACTCATTGATGCGCAGGTAAATTACGACGAGGTCCAAACAGGAATAGGATGCTACGCCTATGGAGATACTACATCTACACAGAGAATCCTGTATCAGTTGGGGATGACGGGTATGTTCTCCAAGTTTCCGAACTGAACCTCCTGGCTGATGATCCGCAGGAATCCCGATTTATAATGTAAATAATGCATGCGCCACTGGTTCCAGTGGATTGCATCTGGCCCGTCGTATGGTCAAAGGTGGCCTGGCAGACTGTGTCCTAGTTGTCGGGTTTGAACAAATGCGACCGGGTTCTATTAAGAGCGTCTGGGACGACAGGCCCAGTCCTCTGGGTCCTTCTACCACGATGATGGAGGATGTTTACGGAAAACATGACTCTCCACGCAATGCCCAATATTTTGGCAATGCAGGCCAAGAGTACATAGATCGGTAAGACCCAATAATCTAGATATAAAGCCACGGGCTAAACACCCATGCAGATACGGTGCCAAAGCGGAGGACTTTGCGGAGATTGCGCGAATCTCGCACGAACATTCTCAAAGAAATCCATACGCCCAGTTTCAGACCAAATACACACTGGATGAGATCGTTAAATCAACCCCAGTCTATGGTCCTCTGACCAAGCTTCAGTGCTCTCCAACCAGTGATGGCGCAGGTGCCGCTGTCATTGTCTCCCAGCGTTTCTTAGATGCCCGCCCTCATTTAAAATCCAATGCGATTTTGATGGCAGGTCAAGCTCTTCTTACAGACGGTCCAGAAGTCTATTCTAAGAGCGCAATCGATCTTGTTGGCTTTAACATGTCCCGCCAGGCGGCGACGCTGGCACTAAAGGAGGCTGGTGCTAAAGTTGAGGATGTCAACGTAGCCGAGGTCCATGACTGCTTCTCTACCAATGAACTCCTGCTTTTAGACGCGCTGGGATTTTCCGAGCCAGGCAAGGCTCATGAGATGGTCCGCCGGGGTGATATTACTTATGGTGGGCGTGGCCCAATCATCAATCCTTCCGGAGGCTTGATCTCAAAGGGCCACCCTCTTGGTGCGACTGGGCTTGCGCAGTGTGCAGAACTTACCTGGCAGCTTCGTGGGTGGGCAAATAATCGTCTTGTGTCGAATACGAGCGTTGCTTTGCAGCACAACTTAGGCCTAGGGGGCGCTGTAGTCGTGACTGTCTACAAGAGGGCTGATGGTAGGACCAACCGCCAGTTGTCAGATGAAGAGGTGAAGAAGGCTTCCAGCATTGGATACAACCCTGCTGTTCAAGCTCGATTCATCACTCCTGAAGATGGAGAACGTGTTCGAAGCAAGACCAAGCGTCATGATTATCCCTTAGAGGATACTGTCACAAAACTGCGGGCTCGGATTTAACCATTGAGAACGCCAGGCTAATAGGTGTTAATGATCGTACATGCCAACAATTTGACACGATATAATTATACCTCTGATAAACGAGTCTAGTATTAGTTTTAGTAGCTCTGTTTGAGTGCCTAACCCTTTCTCCGTTGTCCTACTCCCTTTGGCCCAAAATTAAAAGATTGTATACATATACACATCCGAGAAACACAAATCATTAAGTCAAGAATTATCTAATCAATAATACATAAATTCATCAAAGCGTGAATGCGCTCGCGAGCATCAAGCATTTGAGCGTGCTCCGTTTCCAGATTTGAACGTTAGGTCCCTGCTTGTTGAGATCCTAGGTGTAATTTCTGTGTTGCCTCACCAAGCTTTTCCCGAACATCACGAACCTTGCGTTTCGTCGCAACGTACCCTTCAATACCTGCAAGGAGAGTATACGACTTGCTCATCGAGACGTGCGATAAATCTACGCCTCGGTCTTGGAGAGAGTGATGAAATGCCCGGAAGTTGGCGACATGAGGACGATAATGGCCACTGGTAAAATTAGTTTCAGTCGCCGAAAGCTTGGACATTTATGATACCTTAGAGGAGCTAAACTTCTTAGCTGACCACGACGAATCTTCAGCATTCCGGCCGCGGCAATCCGGCCCCCTCTTAGGAACGAGGAATGCTGAAAAGCACCTGGCTCTTTAATTCCGATGTAGATTCGAAATTGCGTATCGGCAACCTGAGTGGGACAATTTTTCAGAAGCAATTTCTCTTGTACATGATGGCTTATACATACGAATATCCACATATCCTCTTTCCTTGAAAGCTTTCCCGCGAAGTGGTCATAGAGCGCCGCAGGTCGTATGCGGGCAAACTTATCAACTGCTTTGTCCAGCTCGTAGTCCTCGCGTGTCGATATATTATTGCAGCTCCCTGTATCGCTTTTGTTGGATTTCGAGGTTGTCAATTTCTGCGGAGTTGATGATGACGATGCGGATGACGAGGAGGAGATCGAGGAGGCAGAGTCGAGTGTGGTATCTTGATCAGCCTGGTCTGTCGAGATAGAATTCCCTTGAAAACGCGGAGCTCTCTCTTCAACGTGCACTACACCCTGAAGACTGTCTTTGAATTCTTTGTTGCTTGTTTCCACCAACTCATCATTCTTCACCCATCTAAATAACCCATTCTCATCCACTCTCACCATATAGTTGAGCCGCTCCTCAGGAGAGAGATACCGCACTTGATCTTTCTCAAGTTGCTCTCGCGGGCAGTTCGATGCCTCCACATCCTTTCCTTCGCCATAGTCCAGCCAGTAGAAGAAATTTTCATTCGAAAGGGAATTTTTCCAAAGGGTGTGATATGTGCGAAGATTGCTTCCGTGGCGGTGTTTCACATCCACCATCTCTAGAAAATACTGCAAATCCATCATCTTTAGGGTCGGCTTGCGATTCCCTTGTATTTTGGTTGAGTACTCGGGGTTGTTTAGGGGAATTGTCTCAGGTGCTGCATCCTCGTCATCCCGGCCAGCCATCATCGCAACGCTAACAGCTCGTTGCCAGTTCTTCCTAGCGGGGTTTGTTTCCTCGCCGTCATCTCTTGCAGCTGTTTCTTCGCTTTCGTCGTTTGTCGTATGACTAGATGTCTCTTGGTGGGTCTGGGAAACAATGTCAACAGACGCTACTTAGCATAAGGGGAATCTCATACGTTTGACCATCGAGTCGATGCAGCGAGACTGAGCCCTTGTAATTCTCGTCGCGTACGGTACCCACGAAATATTCTCTAGATTATTTTGAGTCAAAAGATCATCTCTCAGCCAGACCAAAATCGCTCCATGATTGTACCTGGATTGTGGCCGCGGCCTTTTCTTGATCACCCGTGACGTCATTCGAAGGGGGTTTCATTTTGTCGGTGTAAGTCGAAATCAGACGTGAAGATAGTGCCTCAGTATTTTCATACGAGAACGAACGAAATATCCACGATCTTTTCGTCTGATTCAAGAGGGAGAGTTGCGCATGACGGCTGTGGCTGCAGACGTGACTTCCATTAATTTAGATCGCGGAAATCGATCACCCCGCGGGCCCGATAAGGCGATAAGATAAGGCGATAGGCGTAGAACGTGGTTGCCTGGAGTTTCAGGTGGTGTCCTCACAAAAGTATGTGACGGCTCAGATTCATGGATATTGTGATTATATTAAGATTAGAAATAAATTTGTCGAGTTTTTGTGTTCAGAGCTATTATTATTTTACTTTTGAACTCTGTATGGGAAAAAAAAATATATATGAAAAAAAATATGAAAAAAACTCCATATGCATATTTGCGCTGATATCCAGCTTCGTAGGGTAAATACTTCATTTTGCTCTGATTTTTCTCGGCTCCTAGACAAGATCTGTGCCTGATTTCTCTTTTCTTTCCACCAACCACAAGGCCTAGATCAATACTTTCACCATATACGCTCTAGGCTATTTTATTCGACCTGCATGATGTCTGCCTCGTGATTATCAAAGTGTCCCTGGGATAGCGAGTTGTATGGGATTTTCTCTACCTCGCATGCAATACCCATAGGCATTTTGTCGGACTTGCAGGTCACCTCTGGGGCTGGGTCTTCCGAGCTACAATCATATGAGTTGAGATCCCCTGTGAATTTTTATTGCCAAGTCTAGTCATTATCTAGATCATGAAATCAACCTCAGAGCTCGTCCAACTTTAGGTGGGACCATTAATGGCAGGTACTCTGTCCAATGGTCACTCCTTATTTCACATGAATTGGACTCGGTTCAAACGTTTAAAGTGGTGTGGTCGGCCCATTGAAACAAAGTTATAGTCCAATTATTCCAAAAAAAAAAAAATGGCTTCGCGAGGGAGCTTGATTTCCCGGACATCCTAACACTCGAGCAACCGGCCTCGCGGGAGCCGCCACAAGTCTGGGTCAAAGAAATCTCAACAAAGAAACGGAGACCCGTCGCTCCATAGATGCCTCCCCGAATGAGAGGCCGACGCCAGCCATTATTTCAAATGAATGACAGTCGCATTTCCCAAAATGGTGTTCCATAGGACTCTCATTCCAGCCAAGCAGGAATAAAGTCAGACAGTCACCAAGCATGAATACTCTTTCAGTGGCAAGGTCTTGCTATATCTTAGGGATAGCCATTTTTCTACGTCTCTCGCTTTCTGATACATCGTCAATCAGTTCGAAATCCGACATAACCAGGTACAATGTCTTACGAGCCGCTTTCTAAACCCGATGAGCCGCTTATGAGTGATGAGGATGATTACAAGCCTCAGCCGACTGAAAGAAAATGTACGAGATTCAATTTCAAGCCAAGCGCATGCTGGATAGTTGCATTCGCTATTGTCGGAAGTGTGATACTGTTTGGAATTGGAGTACTAATGGGCAAAAACTGGCCGGTCAAACAACACGGTCTGCTCGGTACGATGCTTGACCTCCATCTTCTTCGGTAATCCCACGATCGCATCGCTAACTAAACTCTCTGACACAGCGCCGGCTGGCAATTTGAAAGTATGGATGGCAGCCAACGACACCTTCAGTCTCCGACCTTCTCCCGAAACAGACGCCCTGTGGGATTCATTGTTCCCGGAAAGCAAAGGCTTCGTATGGCACGAGGACATTTCGCCCGAACCTTCCGCGTTAGTCGTCTATCATAACCTCCATTGTCTGGATTCGCTTCGCGGGATGTACTATGCTGCTTTGGATGGTAAACTTTCCAAGGAACGGTCGGAGCATTCCCAACACCTGCTTGAAAGCGAACACATCCGCCACTGCTTGGACTACATACGTCAAAGTATCATCTGCTCGGCTGACACGAACCTGGAGCCTGTGGATATGGAGGAACTCAAAAAGACTGGAGATGTCAAAGTGACTGGCTGGGGATTCTCTCGAACCTGCCGTGATATAAATAATGTGCGTGCGTGGGCGGAAGAGCATGGAGTATTCAAAGTTTTAAAGCCGCTGAAGAAGAATAAAGCTGCCGGTCACTAACGAAGGCTTGGGAGGTCTAGGCCTTGAGCCTATCGTTAACTATCCATGGATGCTACCTAGGTAGTAATCTGTGCTCTATCATATTTCCGCCGAATCTGTCTCCAAATGCAAAATTGCCAGTCAATTCTATACAACGCATGTCTTCCTCTTCTGCATACTGTAGGTTAAAGGCATCGTAGATCCTGCATTACCTGCATGCTCAACATAATCAGCCATAGACGCTAATAATGAGCATCCTTGCCCAATTTTATTATCGTGATCGGAAGCACAGCCGGGATTGACAGATATCTGCCTCGTTGCCTTGTTTCCCCGGATGCCCACAAGGTAGGAGGAGAAGGTACCTTGTTAGACCAGCACCACAGAATATAAAGGGGCACGCTCGCAACGGTGCTACCATGGGTCCTTATATGCTTTTTTATCGCCCAGGCATAATAGCTTGCCGTTCTATGAATCAAACCACGCTTGCGACGAGACCAAACAAAGCGATCAGCTGGCGAGCCAAACAATTGCAAATTGCCTCATCAACTACAGAGTACAAGGATGGATTATCTTGACTGGGCAGCTTTACTATAACAGATGGAGAGCATTTTCATTATGCCCAGCCGTCTATGAGGAGATGCAGTGCTAGAGAACACGATCGAATCCATCGCGAGGGGTTCTCGGTTCACGACCCGTTGGAGACCGAAGTACGGAATCCAGACCGGCACGCCCCGCATGGATCGGATAACGCGTACCGTTTCAGGATTTCTTATCCGCTTTTTCAGCAGCTAACAGGAGCACCATCGCGCCATAGAGCGTTCTGCGGGCTCAGCAAGTTCTCCACCGCGCGTCGACTCGCCGTGGAACCCGGGCGAAAGGGCCGAACATACGATAAGACCTCCCCCCGCACGAGGAGATGAACGAGGAGAAATTGGAGCGAATGTGGGGGAAGAAGCATTATCCCTGTCAATTATGGCATCTTATATATACCCCTCGGTTTCACAGCTGGGAGGGCAATTGCTCGCGACGTTTCAATTCCTGTTCTCAATAGCATCAAATCGCATCCTCAATCCATCAACATGGCACCTTCTCTGCACCCTCTCATCGACAACGGCATCACCAAGGGTGACCCTAACTTCTCAGGAGGCAACATTTCCTGCCACTGTCCCTCCAACAAGGTCACTGTCGCCCTGAAGAGCAACGTCGCTCACAACCACTTCTGCGGCTGCTCCAAATGCTGGAAGCCCGCTGGTTCTCTCTTCTCCCTCGTTGGCGTTCTGCCCCGTGACAACGTCCAAGTCACTGCCAACGGTGACAAGCTGCACGTGTACGTATATTGCCCTGGAAAGACATCCTGTAGCAACTTCTAACATGATTTGATTCTTAGCATCGACTCTAGCGCCGCCATCCAGCGTAACGCCTGCAAGGCCTGCGGCGTTCACCTGTTCGGCCGTATCGAGAAGGAGCACCCATTCCACGGTCTCGACTTCGTCCACGTTGAGCTTTCCGATTCGAAGGGCTGGCAAGAGCCCCAGTTCGCTGCCTTTGTCTCCTCCATCATCGAGCAGGGCTTCGACCCCAAGGGCATTGAAGAGGTTCGCGGCAAGTTCAAGGCCAACGGCCTCGAGACCTACGATGCTCTCTCTCCTCCTCTGATGGACCTGATTGCTGCCTTCACTGCTCAGAAGGCTGGCCACAAGTTTGCCAACCTATAAGAGCATCGCGTGGGAACGCAGTCAATTGAATGTCATGAAAATAAAATTATGTATACTTGGGAAAGTCTAGGGGATCTTACTTTTTCTTAAATATCACGAAAGAACGATCTATCATCAAATTTCATAGCGTAATCGGAGTCAAAACACTAGAGACCACGAAATTACAACAAAAAGCTTTACTTCATCCAGTTCTATCTCGGAGGCGGCCCCAGGGTCGAATTCTTTGCGCCCTCTGCAGCACTTTTGCCAGGTCGTCATGCCCATACCAAAAAGCCAAGTCCACCACGTTTCGACCGGAATCGTCCCTATTCCAAACATCAGCCCCAGACTCAATTAGGCGCTTCACAGTCGACCTGTTCCCACGCATTACGGCATGGCAAAGCGCAGTGCGCAAATGACCGTCGCGTTGGTGTACACTTGCCCCTGCCTTGAGTAGCAATTTCATCGCGTCATCAGCGCCCAGCCGAGCGGTCTCCATGAGAACCGTTCTGCCCTCGCTATCACAGACCGAGAGATCCGCTTGGGCCCTTAGCAGAACATTCACGATATCCATTCCTCGCTGTCGAGAAAAGAGATCATCTTGGTCTTCTTCCTGGGATTTGTCGAGGTCTGCGCCCACGCTTGCGAGGACCTCGCCTGGCGTTTCGTGGGTAAAGCGCACGGCGTAAAAGATCGGGGTCCATCTTTGTCTGCCTGCTTTGGTGTTGACATCGGCGCCGGTATCTATGAGCAGTTGCACAATTTCGGGAGGTTGATGCGAGAGAACAGCTTCGTGTAATGGGGTAAAGCCGTCGATATTTGGGAGTGACGGGTCTGCTGTCCGGCTCAGGAGAAGACGGATTATGCTCCCAGATGTCTTTGTCCGGGTACGCATTGAATGATGCAGAGGACTTTCATTGCGATTATCGAGCGCAGATACACTTGATCCGGTTTCGAGTAGGAGATTGACCGTAGTATAATGACTTCCGTCCACTGCCTTATGGAGCGGGGTCATTCCGCCATAGTTGGGAACATGAAGAGGTTCGAAAGCTCGGCCGAACAGCAATATGAGGTTATCGTATCCTGCTTCTGCTATAAAGTGGAGGATAGTGTCGCCATTTTCATCGTGTCGTTGAAGTCGTCTTATGTGAAGTAGCTTTCCCACTACAGGTATTGCTTGTATGAATTGTGCGAGGTCGCATATTGGAAGAAATTCGGCCACTGTGATTATAATATCTAATGGAAGCTCGCTTGCTTTCTTGCCCATTGTTTGAATCTTACGAGTCTTTGAAAAGGTGGTCAACCAGGTATCTATCCACTGCAGAAACCAGGGTGAGGCTCGTCGGGCGCAACAGGGCGCAAAAGCCACGTTTTTTGGTGCAGGTTGAAAGCCTTGGGCCCACGCCGGGCGCTCAACAGTGTCGTTAACAGGTGGATTCCAGTAACAAACTTGGCATAGTTATCTAGTAAAATAGTGCGGTTCTTTATTCATCTAAATTTTGAGATCGAGTGGTTGCGCACAGCACGAAATGGCAAGGTCAAGGGCGCCCGCCCCACTGCCTCGCACCACAGATTATATACTAAGGATTCCGTTTTGTTTGTATTTGAAAGAGGTTCTTTCGCATGTATAACAAATATTCTGCCTAAGTATTTTCGAATACCTAGGTACATATGACTTGGTACGTATGTCTCGTGAAAGTCAAGTATCATAGGATTCATTCCATCCCAACTTTCTCGAGATGGCCCGTGACGGCCTTCTCTCCCCCCATACCTGCTGACTCTGTTTCTTCGCGATTCTTGACGATATCAGCAAGATGCTTCTTCGATCCTGGGCCAATTAGCCACTTCCCACTTTGTTCAAACAAGACAGAGATGTCTTCAAGGGTCGCGTTCAGCGTTTCGGGAACTAGATGAGAAGTTCATTAGTTCTGCAATAGAGCCAACTGTTTCATGGCAGTCGCTTACTCAGGAAGTAGATTAGAGGGATGAATGAAAAGTTAGTGCAAGTCCAAAGCACGTAAGTTCCCCATTGGATATTGTTGATCAACACTGGAGAAATCATCACGACAAAAAAGTCTGTCATGGTCAGATTTGATCCATCCATCATTTGTATGAACAACTTACTGCAAAGCCAAAATACACCAGTAGCAATTGATACTGATTTCCCACGTGTTTGTAATGGTGTTAATTCCACCGGAAGCAGGAACGAAATCCCATCAAAGCCGATACCAAAAAATGTGTTGAAAACAAATAGAAACACTGCAGCTACATATCCCGCCGCCTTGTTGTCGGGATATGCGATTGTGGCTGCGAGGATAGCCATACTGATGGTTTGACCAATAGCCGAGAATAGTAGGATGGGGCGACGTCCCAAGCGGTCAATCAAGGGAATCGGGATAAACGTCGCTAGCCAATATTCGAGTCCGTTTATTCCTGACAGAAGTAGACTTGTTTCTCGTGACATCTTGAGGGTATTCTGGAAGATGGTCGGCCTAAGAGTTGGGTAGACACATGTTAAAAAGGCCCTGCGTAGGCTTGAGGTTTAGTGTGACATACGCATAATATGTGATCAAGTTGATTCCACTGAGTTGCATCATTGCGAGAGATAAGACTGCAAGACACAGCCGCTGGAAGAATCGAGGACGACCTTGTGTGAAAATATCACTCCAGCTGGAGTTAGATTCAGCCTCCTCCAGGAGTGAGGTTTCAATGATTGACATCGCAAAATTCTATATACCTGGTTAGCTTGCTGTATAAATTTCCCCAAATATTATCCTCACGGTAGAATCCTCTCGTTTATCAGCGTCACCTTCAAGAGACAGCATGTCGATGACATCTCGAGCCTCCTCCATACGGCCCTGTTTCACGAGTGCGCGAGGAGAATCTTGGTTTGTCAGTTGGTTGATCGCACAATTTTTCGCCTGTCTCAGAACATACCGGGAAGGAAGAATGCCATGAAAATTGTCAAAACAGAGAAGACGACCTGAAGGGATAGGGGAAATCGCCACGACCAATCGGTATTCACTGTCAGCGATGACTGATTGACTCCATAATCGACCCAGTAAGCGACAGCAATTCCGAACTATAGTCACGCACAATAATTAGCCTCCAATTTCTTGTTTGATTGCCTGGCATGGTACATACGATGTTGACGTTTAGTTGCCACATCACGGCACGACCTCGACTGGTCGGTCTGGAGCCTACGAGCAATTCATTAGTGACCACAAGGCCAAAGATTAAGGTTCTAGGGCTTCGCTTACACTCTCCATTCCATGTTGGTAAAACTGCAACGGCCATTCCATTGCCAATACCAGCTATCCATCCTTTAGCATCCTGAGAGTGACGAGTAGACGAGTAATCACTTACTAACAATACGCCCAACAATGAGCTGAGCGAGGGAGTAGGAGGTAAACTGGAGACTGAACAAAGTTGTGAGTACTAATTTCAACGTCTTTGACTGGGGTCATGACTCACATTGATCCTATAATGAGTATCACTTGTCCATACATAACCGTTGGTCTTCTTCCAAAGCGGTCACCACCAACGATCACACTCAGAGCACCCATTGCACATCCAATTTCGTAAACAGCAACCTATAGGAAAGTAAGCTCCTAGCAAAGAGTACTGAAGATGTGCATATAGACGACTAACAGTGAACCCCTGCAGCGTCAAGTTGCCCGTCGACGAAATAGATGGGAAAGTCTTTTGAAAAGGCTCACTAGTCAAAAAGCCACCCATAACACCTAATCAGCGGTCAATCAGCGACTGTATTAATTGGGTGAGTCAGAGGGGATTGACTGATCGTACCTTGATCGTATCCGAATAGCATATTTCTGCACAGTGGAAAAGCCTGCCGTCAGTACAAACTCCACTCGAGTAGAACGAATCAACTCACCCGACGGCACAAGTGGCCGTAATCAGATATTCGATCCATTTTGAGGACTCGCCTCGTCCTCTGAGGTGATCCGTGAGGATGGAGTAGGGGGCAGTAACCGGCTTCATAGTTGCGATGAAGAGGGCTTCAATGGCAACTCCGGGAGGTGTTTGGGGTATATAAGAAGCGATGACGCTCAGTTTTGACAATCCCTTACTCAAATCATGGCCACTGTAAGCCTCGGCTGAATAGTTCCGTGCTTAACGCTTCAAAGACTTGTGGGGGAAAATCCGGGGTGAGGGGCGGCGATATCCAAGAATGGCTCGTGTCGAGGCCTCTCTTCCATGATTTTCCTGGTGGATCCCCAGTTGGTTTGAGAACAGGTCGCTTGGGCTCGTACAATCTGGCTTTTGTGAAGCTTTGAGGCTTTGAAGCATTTAGGGGGTGTTTTTAACCGACGTGACGTCAACTGTGCTGTTCCGCCCCGTTTATCTTGTCGAGTCTTGTCTGCTCCTTCGAGGAGCCGATGATATCCCGAACAGAACAACACGGCCGATGGGATTCCGAAGCCCCCAACCCTAGTCTGATGCAGCTCCTGCAGCTAGTGCGACCGCTAATATGCATGAATAAAGCTTTCGCAATTCATTGATCCTAGCTATCCCGATCGTCTAAGGAGTACAAAGTCCCTCTCAGATGCCCAGTAGGGCACCTCGAACATGCCGACCCAGTTGAGCTCGCCAGATCCGGGTTTCGTTTAGAATGAAGATCTCGCCTTCCTTTCCGAAGCAAAAGTTCGCCGCACCTCCTTCCACGACGATCCGTCCAATTAGGGTTCCACCAGGAGACCAAACGTTAACACCATCGCCACATCCGCTGTACACATTGCCTTCCAAATCACATTTGATGCCGTCAGGTATTCCGTGGTCCGCAAACGCAAATAGACGGCGATTCGACAGACTAGGCTCACCATGGCGGATAACTAGGTCAAATGCGTAGCTAGGATTGGATGTCAGCCAAGGTGAGATCCATAATCAGCAGTCGAGCCAACTTACATTGATGAGGCATTGCTATCGGTGATGACTCCGCTTCCGTGTTGTCTATCAGTGTCAGTCACGTAGACCGTCTTTTCATCCGGGGAAAAGCAAATTCCATTGGGGTGCCCAAACCCGTCCGCCAGGGCTCTAATGCTCTTGTTTGCAGGGTCGTAGCGGTACACTTGGCTGGGAAGCTGGGGAGTATGGCGGTATCCCTGCTCATATCCATAGGTAGGATCAGTGAACCAAATGCTGCCATCACCGTGGATTACCACATCGTTTACGGAGTTAAATTGCCGCCCATAAAAGCTCGTGATCACCGGACGAACGTTGTATGGTGGGCTTGATTTCATCTCGTACAAGCCGCTTGGTGTGTCTAACGTGCCCTGGGCACAGAACAGAATTCCATCGCCGTAGTTCACACCCCCATTGGCCATGGGGACATTTTTAGAGTCGATCTCCTCTTGCTTTGCTGGACTCCTGGAGCTTGAGTCTCCCAGTATCACTTTAGAGATCTGGACGAGAGGAGAGCCAGACTGGTCTTTGATGCGATTGCTTGTAATGAATAGCTCTTTAGAAGCCTCAAAGAACACACCAGCTTCGTGAGCGAATGGGTAGTCTTTGTTTCTTTTTGTCTTTGTGTCAGTTTGAACCTCAAAGCAGGCCTAGCGAGGAGTCTTACTCGAGCAGGATCTCTAATGTAGGAGAGTCGCCCTGGATCTCACGGAAGCGATCATCGTAGCTAATGAATCCAGAGGAGTAATCCACCATAGTACCTTCAGGGGATTGAATCCTGACCATACTTGCCTTCTTCGATGTCCACTTTGATATATCTAAGGTGAAGTTGAAGTTGAAGTCGCCGCGGGGGCTGATGTGGGGGTTCACAAGCCCCACTATCAAACTCCGGCACTCATCAGATACAATGCGAATCAGCTCGTATAATGAATCCTCCCCCTCTTATGTGGTATGCTTAGTTATGTGTACATTTCCGTTATTTCGAATCCCTTTTGGGCCGCACTAGCTACGGGTCAATAGCCCTCTCGGTGGTACTCGGCTTTCTTGATCAGGATTGACCCAATGCTTCTTACTTTGGTTCGCCGGACTGACGCATTGGTTTGGAACATTTCACTGGCTTCATTCTTCTGATATGTATGCTAAGCCTACCAAGCTTCATTAGCATTTGCTTGTCTGCGCTTCCGGCAGGTACATGCATCTCATCATACCACTCCGGGCAGCTTCCGAGAATGTGGAGAGTGCCTCGTGTCGAGGGGTGCCACGACCCGAGGGAGGAATCGTACAGGTACGTATTTACTACTTCAGTCGCGAAATCCCGAATTCTGCCCAGCTGAGATCAAACGTCCGGTTTGATGCCGAGATATCAGAACTGCTTGTTTCCGATAAGGAGAACATAGCTCGGCATGCCTGCGACAGTCCTCAACTAAATCGGATTGACTTTCCCCGTGAAAAGGCAGGATTATATGGATTTAATACCTAATTTAACATCCAGGATGTATCATGCGCAGCAAGTAGCTGTTCATGTTCGACCTTTAGCTGTTTGGGGTCATTCTCCTCAAACCAGAAGGCCCAGGTACTCTGCGTGTTAATATCGAGATTATCTCGACTACTCTTGAGCCCTACATGCTGAATCTGCTGTGGCGCAAAGGCATATCTCGTCAGCTGGGTATTTGAGGCATATTCCTCAATCATACTATCAGTCTGGCCAGCTTTCCGGTCCTGCAGGAAAGCGATCAAGCCGGGGACTTGCTCACGAGGGTAGACCAGCCCCTGCGTGCAACAACCAAATATGTTCATCTCTACTACCCCTTCCAAAGGTAAAAGCGAGTATTTGCCGACCATGTACAATAGCGCAGTGAAGGCTGGGATGATAACTAAACAAACAGCAGCAATGGTCCAATTGTCGATCCAGGGTCGAGTTTGCGGCAATTTCCGGCGAATCGTCAAAAGGCTCACGAGCCCTGTGGCCATGACCAAGAAGAATGCTAGAGGCATATTACGGTACCAATAATCTGTGGCTTGCCAGGATAAAGACGTTTCGGTGTAGAAGAGTCGAAGGTAGAGCCACGATGCGCTGCGCTGGATTGGGCCTTGGGACAATTCAAAGAGTCCATTGAGTGTCTTGATCATCCAACCATCGGCCAGGATCACGTCGTCTTCCAGGATAAAAATATAGGGCGCGCCGGTCTCCAGGCAGGTATTGAGCAGGTAGACATAGTCACTAAGACAGTGTAAGATTAGAAATGGAGAATCAAAAAAAATTATTCGATCTAGTAGGAACATACTAGACACCCTTTTCGTAGAAATCGCGCCTTTGCTCCAATTCCTGCAAATGCTTGAATTCCGCCTCGGAGACATTGTACGCGAGGACGGCATCGCTCACACGCTCCAACCACCTCTGGCCCCAGCTCGGATGCTGTGTGGGATCGGTATTGGCGAAAAGAATCGACAGGTGAAGGGCACGGCGTTCGCGCGGGTCCAGATCGCTCAGCATGGACCCGACAGAGGCTTCGAAATAGTCGGCATTCTCGCGCTTGACAGTTGCGAGCGCAGCACACATCAAGGGGCTCTCGCGGCTTTTGACAACATCGGTTTCGGACTCCACGGACACATTGGAGGCAGAGGTAAAGTTGAGGGCCTGCCGCTGGCGCACCAGGCTGTATTTCCAATCGAACACGTTCCGGATGTCGAAGAAGGCCGAGTGCGGGTCTCGCCAGAAGCGCAGGGAGCAGTATTCGAATGCAAGAAGGTAGACCAGCCCAGCCGCCACTAGCACTTTAGCCGCGGGCTGCTGGAGCAGACGCAACAAACCGAACCTCATCGGGGGAAGGTTAGGCCATGTCGAGGCTTGGGCTCGGATTTTAATTCTGGAGGGTGCCCGCCTCTAAATGCTCACCAATCACCGAATGGGTGGTTGATAGTCCATTTGCCCCACAGCGTTGTTGACGCTTCTCTGCTGGTGTTTTGGTTTGCAAGGGCTATCCAAGTGATCTCCTGGCATTTTATTTTTGATCTTCCACCCTTGAATCTTTAAAAAAAAAAAATTATGTACACCCAGGTGGAGCCCCATCAATGTAAATGGATATGTGTGGTAACATCGCGTGCATGGCTCACCATGAGTCAACAAGGACTTTCACACCAGACCCCGCCACAAGTAAGACCCTTTCCAAACCTCTCCATAAATCAAAGCTTAATCCGTGCGACCAGCACCAGCGAGACCGTGAAACCTACCATGTCGTACCCAATCGAGTATGTGACTGAGTCGGACGCCCCCGTCCTGGGCGAGATCAACAACCTCGCCTTTGGGAACCGTCTGATGTTGCCCCGGATGTTCCCGAGTGTCAGCCCATCAATTCTCAGCGAGTACAAAGCCAAAAATGTTATGAAGCACCTGGCCAATCCGGAAACGCACGTACTCAAGGTTTCGGACCCGGCCACCGGGCAGATTGTGGGCTACAGTCGCTGGCATTTCCCCACGCAATTGGGGATTCCACCCGTCGTGCCGCCGCTCTCTGAGCAGGCGCAAGAGTATGCCAAAGACCCTGTTGTATTTGCCCCGGAGTCTATGAGGAAGGATGTGTATACGGCGTTCAAAACGTTGCTGGAAGAGACGCGCAAGCGGAATGTCACAGAAAAGGACATGAGTGAGTCGTTATCCAAGTTACCACGGTTGTTCTTGCTGATTGTCTCCTGTAGTGCTTGACTTACTAGCTACCGCACCTACATATCAAGGGCGAGGATACGGGTCTGCAGTCCTTCGATGGGGTACAGCGCAAGCCGATGCGCTTCAAGCTCGCATTTACTTGGAAGCTACGCCGGAGGGATATAACCTGTACAAAAGTCATGGCTGGAAGCCAGTGGAAACGATAACTCTGGACTTCAAGCCTTTCGGGTTAGAAGGCGAGGAAAGCTTTTATATCATGATTCGCGATCCAGTACCAGCATAATCCTACAAAGTTGAGTCTATCGTCTAGTGTGAATACTTGAGCAGGAAAGTGTAAATACTGGATAGTACAGAGAATCTCGAAACTGTTACAAGATCGCACGCAACCGGGTTCTTACATCAAATATCAAAGTCCATCGAATGACACCATCCACTATAGAAATGTTCCAAGCTCGGCTAAGTCTTTACGCACGCCGGCTGATGAATCTCCGTCATTCACGGTGGGGAACCGCGGGGGGAAGCCATTGATTCATATTTAACTCTCTTCCGATCCTCTAACAATTATTTATCTTTTTTTTTGTGGCGCAAAAGACCTATAGACCCCAATCTCGCAATGGCTAAACCCAAATTCGCAATTTTAGACGACTACCAGGGCATTGCGCCCGCGCATTTCGCCCACCTAGAGTCCCGCATCGATATCTCCAGTTTCCCCGAGACCCTCGACCCACGCGATCCGACACAGCACGACGAGCTAATCCAGCGCCTCCTCCCCTACGATGTGATCCTCGCGATGCGCGAGCGCACGCCCTTCGCCGCAAAGACCGTCTCTGCACTCTCGAACCTCAAATTACTCCTCACAACCGGCACCCGAAACCTGTCGCTGGACCTACAAGCTTTTACCGAGAAGGGAGTCCCCGTTGCAGGGACAGAGGGCCGCCCACCTGGAGTCAACAGCACCGTGCAGCACACCTGGGCCCTGATCTTAGCGGCTGCGCGCAATGTCGCGCGCGACGATGCGGCCGTCAAGCGTGGCGAGTGGCAGGGGTCACTGGGCCTCAACTTGTCAGGGAAGACACTGGGCTTGTTAGGCCTGGGCAAGCTGGGGTCTCAGGTGGGGAAGATTGCGATCCAGGCCTTCGGGCTGAAGGTCAGCGCGTGGTCGACGAACTTGACGCAGGCGAAGGCGGATGAACAGGCGCAGGCACAGGGTCTTCCAGCGGGCAGTTTCGTGGTTGCAGGGTCGAAGCACGAGTTCTTTGCAGAGGCGGATGTCATCAGTATTCATAATGTGCTCTCGGAGTGTAGCCGTGGAATTGTAGGGTCGGAGGAGCTGGCGACGATGAAGCGCAGTGCTATTATTGTAAATACGTCGCGGGGGCCATTGATTGACGAGGTGGCTCTGTTGGAGGCGTTGAGTGCAGGGCGTATTCGAGGCGCTGCGCTCGATGTCTTTGACCCCGAGCCTTTACCCAAGGATAGTCCGTGGCGCACCACAGCCTGGGGCCAGGACGGTCGAAGTGAGGTCCTGCTCACACCGCATATGGGTTATGGAGAGGAAGAGCTACTGCATGGATGGTACGACGAAGTTGCAGTCAATCTAGAGCGATGGTTGAACGGGGAGGAACTTCTACGCCGATTGAACTAGATGCATACAAACACAGAAATGGGTAAGGCAAGGCAGTTTTCTATTTTCTCAGCTATTGCGGCGACTAGTACGGAGTCTTCACGATCTATACATCAACAAACAACTCTGGTACACCACATTTTTTGACACCCTCATGAGCAACGCTGTTGCAGGCACACCTGTCATTGACAGTCTCAATTGGTATCTCATGCTTCAGCCTACTCCAATTTTCAATAGAAAGAATATTCTGGGCTTCCAAGTCCGCCAATCCAAGACCATACATTGCTCTTCTGATGAGGTATGCTCATCCAACCAATGACGAAATCGCGAACTTCGCAGCCAATGAATTGATTGTGTCGATTGGATTGACGATTCTGCGAATGCTGCTTGTGTCTAATACTCATTTAAGTTCAGAAATTACACGCATAGCTCACAGGCAGTTGTTGGCTGTCGAGGTGCAATTATCTGCACCTAAAGGGCATGAGCAGCAAGTATGATCCAGGGGGGAGTTCCTGGGGGCTGCAAGCTCTCAGCCTGATATTCTTACAAGTCTTGATTAATTTATGATCCATGCCAATTCAGTTCTTCATCGTATCCTTTTGAGGCTCTTCCAGAGCGACTATCCATACCCCACATTCTGAATACTACTCAGACATTTATAAGACCAGGATCAAATAACTACAAAGTCTGAGCCTCCAACAGGCAGAATCCTCCTAAATAAATGACCTGGAAAAATAAAGCCCTTGAGAGTCAAGTCCCACCCTCACATGCAAAGACAGAACGGGACTTCTACACGGCCTGTAATTTCACCGAAATTAAAAGCCAGTCCGATCAGCCGCTAGAATAGTTTCCAAGCGATCTCCACACGCCTAATCGACATAGTCACAGAGACCCATTCACTAATTAGGAATCGCTCCGCGGGCGCGTCATCCACGAAGCCCACGAACCTCGGCCTGGTCCGAGGGAAATCAGAGACGGTAAACTGTAAACATACCAGCATTCTTGGCTCCTCGGCTGAAGGGAAAGTTGTCTCACGGGAGACCAGCGATGGGTCCCGCGATGCTTGCGCCTATAAAGCCTCAAGACGGCCCAGTCTTTTGACCTTCTTTGTACCCGAATCTTCATCCAAAGAACCAACCCCCTCCTCGCTCTCGCTCCGAGCCTCGCCGCAAGCAAGCTGTCGACATGGCTCCTTCCGCAGACCCACTGCCGGCTGTCCCTGCTCTGGGCAAAGAAACGGCTGCTCCGACCCATCCCGATCGTTTGAACGTAATCAGAAGTACAAAGGCTTTCAGTAGCGGGGCATACTCGCTCGTCGACCTACCGGCCGGTGCCGTCTTCGCCAAGATCACTACCGCAACTCCAGGCAAGAAGGCCTACACAAGTGTTCAGACAGGTCTGGACACTCATATTGAACTCAATTCCGACTTGGTATACTGCAATCACTCGTGCGCGCCGTCGCTGGTTTTCGATATGTCGCGTATGGAGGTGCGTGTCATCGACGACAAGCCATTGAAGGTCGGAGAGGCCTTGACGTTTTTCTACCCGAGCACCGAGTGGGACATGGACCAGCCATTCCAATGCACCTGTGGAGCGAACGATTGCAGAGGTTGGATCTCCGGGGCTAAGGATATGCCTCTCGACGTGCTAGGGGAGTACTGGCTGAACCCCCACATCGCTGGTTTACTAAATGATCGTCACTGAGAGGCTCATGACAGCGTCTTCACAATCGATATACCTAGGCTGGGTCCTCCGATTTGTTATAAACGTCTCCTTTTCAGATACCAGAACTTACCACGAGACTAGACGATAGAACGAATGAACACTTTTCTAGAAAGACCAATGTCAAACTCAATAAAATCTTATTTCTGCTGAGCCTGTCAAAAAGGCGCTGCTGCTGGGGGTACTATGAAGTGGACTCGAATAAAAGATAAATCAGAAAAAGACGGCTAAGATAAAATATCATGATCCAGCACCCCCAATAACTACCGCTTGGGTCACACGGCGTCGATCGATTTCTTTCTTGAGCATAACCAGACAAGTGGCAACGACAACTGATTCCTCCAGCTGAAACGTATGAAGAGCTCCATCATCTATCTGTAGCTCGCCACCATTTCCCGCAGTGCATCTATGTGTCCCAGGTGTGCGTGTATCAGAGCTGCGCACTAATTGAGCAATGCGACGGTTCGAATGATCATTTGTCTTGGAATTCGGAGATTCAATCACGCGCAATACAATCAAGCGAAGAGTGTGCCCATTCGAGCGTTTTTCTTTCTCATATGACCATCCGAATGTCGTCTCATTGGGCATCGTGAACTGAACTGACCGTGATGGCCATTTGCGCTTGATCTTCACTTCGTCGGGAAGCCCATTAGAGGTATGAAGCAAGCGAATGATAGGATCTTTCTTGGGTCCAAAAAAGTATTCTGTACGAATCAAATTCCCAAGTTTAGGTGCAGAGAGAACGCTGTTGCCAGACCAGAGTTTGTCGCGGCCTGAAATGTAAGATGCCTGGCCGTCGAACCCGCGAATTGTGATCTCGGTCTGCCGATCTGGAAGAGGAAGTCGAAAAGCACCAATTCCCTTGGCATCAACGTTCAGAAGGCGAGAAGGATAAAAAGAGGAAGAATCATTGGCAGAAGTGCAAAGTGTACTGGAGCTGCTAGAGGCCAGCGAGGCTCGAGCATCGGCCTCTTTGGCATCCAGCGGAGTAGTAGTAGCTGTGTAAGACATGATGCTTGTGAATCTGCTGTTTGATGATACAAAGAAAGGGACTTTAAATAATGCAGCAGTGCTCTGGCATGAGGGTCGTTCGTCATTCGCCTGGATACGAGAGTTGCCTCTTTGGGCGAACGGGGGCACAGGAGGCTTCCATGGCTCTGTCGATCGCGGGAGCCAGTGAAAGCCTATTTGGCGGAACCTCGTATTCACAGAATCCATCAGATGAGCATTCTGCCATCCGAGCTGCCAGGCAGTGCCCTGCGCCACACTTGCTCTACATCCTCAGCATCGACCCAGATATCAGGTCTACGATCGGGACGAACGGTAAGTTACGCCCGTCGTTGGTGACGGCCCATGGATCGTCGCTGTGCTTCTGTCTCATGAAAGCGTTGGTGCCTCCTTCTACAGTGCGCCAATCAAGACCAGCAACATAGCCGTGAATCTTCAATGACTCGTAGGCATCTCTGGTCCACATATGATCGTCGAAGTTCAGGGCCTTGTCTTGGTGTGGGTGATTTAATTGATAGATCGGCATTGAAGAAATTGTCTCGGCTACCATTCTTATGTCGAGGACCTTTCCAATCACCGTACAGACCAGTAGCCCTGGATCGCGGTCGATATCAGGAAAATTCACCCTTTCGAGCTCCCAGGGTTTGAAAAGTTCACCCTGCAGATTCAGGCGCGACCTCCGGACGTGGTATTTAGTTCCAGCGATAGGCTCCTCCTCTTTATCACCCGGGTTTCTATGCATTGAAGGCGGGAATTTTGGCGTGACAAGGAGTGCGTAGTGCGGGTTATTAGGTTGATCAGGTTGCGCGTAGAGTCCCAGCAGAAGTCGCGGTTTGTTGCACTTGCGCGTGATCATCTTGGATGGCGATGGGTTTTCCTTCTCCTTCTTGTGCCGAGGGTAGGAGAACTTGGAATGAAAATTCATCATTCTGAAGACACGAAAAACAGGAAGGGGCCGACGAGGGAAAGAAAAGGGAAGGTTATGAATCGGGCAGGAGGTTATTTTCAAGATGAGAAGGCGGTTGAAGTCCAGGCAAGAGGCTCTTCTTCTCTTCTTCCAACGAGTGGGTTTCTTCCTCAGTCCAGGCGTTTGGTCAATCATACACAGTCAGCAGTTCCTGCTCACCTCTCATGAAGCCTGAAAGGCAACCTACGGCTATAAAACAATAACCCAATTGGAAATCCTGTTCATTAAGCGAAGGGATGTTACTGGGAGATAAATTTGAGAAGCACTTTCCACACAATATGGCAGCTCACGCCTGGACGCGCTTTTACAACCCTCGAGTGATTTAATTTCAAACATATCCTGCTTAAAGTCGGGTGTGTAGTGGCTTATCGTAATTAAGCACTCCCCAATCCATGATCGCATCGATTAAATGGCGGATTCCATCGGTTGTGTTATGGACATGCAGTAGTAGATGAATACTTTCCACGTTTCGTGGCGCGACCAGATAATGCAAAGCATGAATCAAGAAGTCTTGATGTCGTAAATGACTCCGCAGACTGAGGGAAACCCCGAATCAGGTGATTGCAGGTATGATTGGTGAATAAATGTCTCTAGATGCGTGAAGGTTGACTGAAGGAAACTTCAACCTTGGAAGATGCCTGAACTTTGGACTTGTTCAAAGCTTTGATGTTGCACAATATAGTTGTGGCCAGGATTTATCGTTGGCCACAGCGAAACAGGAGCGAACAATCCAGACGACTTCATCAGGCTTTTCGTGGGCTGTAACCAAATGGGCTCATTTCCATGTCTTCCTGAAATTTGTTTCGAGTTTGTTATGGTTGATTATCTGATTACCGCGGTGATGCATTAGCATATCGCCCGGATATTGAGTATATCCCTTTGAGTTCAGATATCCTGCAGATTTATGTGCGGTTCTGGGATAGGAAGGGATTCTATAATGTCTAGCATGTGCGTTTATGATAGTGGACTTGGGAGATACTGACGGTCTTCACGAGTACAGCTTCTGTTCATGGTTTTTGGATCGTTGAATTGATCTTTTCTCCCACGAGGACAAGGGTATAGTCAGGGTAGTCGAATGACCTGTGCCAGTATCTGCTTTGTTCGGACAAAGAATGTCATCTCAAATACTTTCTCCTTTTTCAAACTCTTCCTCGTTGAGACCCGTTCCTTGTCAGGACCTCTCCTGATCATGCGCGAATGGAGTTTTGTTACGTCTAGCAGCAAGCGCTTGCACATTCTACCAGTCCACATTTTGATCGCAAGTCGAATTACCCCAAACGATACTGCTACCACATAGAAGTTCCTCTTGAACTAGGATCTTCTAAAGGCAGTCCCCGTGGTAAATTGCTATATGGTCTTTAAAGCTACCTAGCCCTCGTGATGGTAGGAATTCTCGCGCCCTGTCTAAAGCGCGAATACGCTCGATCATTATTTTCATCTCATTTCTCAAAAAAAAAATTACCACCATGCATCAAAATTTCCAGATTCGAGTAACCTACCCAGCCATTGTCCTTTTTTTCACAATTCATTGTCTATCATTCAAGTTCGGAAGACCATTCGACCTGACCATCAACCGCCAAGATATGAATGCAAAATCTGCATTTGTCAGTTTTTGGAGATATTGTGACATAGGTAACGCTAAACGCATATACCGGTTATGTTCCTCAGTTCCTGCAACGGCTGTTATAGATGATACGAAAACTACGAAACGGCAACACCTTCACTCGTTGCGACGCGAACGCGGGCCTGTTTGGACTCTTCGCCTTAGGGATAATCTCATTTTAGTTATTAGCTCACTATACTTGGCCGATCTTCAACAACCAGGGCTTGTGGTTTAGTGGTAT
>KZ118925.1:23422-87913 GCA_002153405.1 Mycosphaerella populi pn0402 | reverse complement strand
CTTAGCATGGGGGTGGTCCAGGGTTCGATTCCCTGCAAGTCCATTTTTTTTTTTCGGTTTTTCTTGTCCTCCCACCTTCGTCACCAATGAGATATGATTTGTTTTTGGACCACGCGTTCATTGAACGATTTGCTGGATCAAATATATCAACTGAGCATGACATATGATTCAATGTTCAATGGATACCTGGGTAGCCATCCATGGATGGGACAGCCCAACCTCGGGAATGCCAGCGATATATAATGGTACCTAGCGTTCCCGACTATATGTGGATCCTCATCTGCCCGAAAGGCCCAGGTAATATGGACAGGGTTGCTTCTCTCCAGATATACGCCACTCAGAGGTATGATGCTTTATTACACCATCAAACGCTGTCAGGAACTCAAAATTATGCATCTGTTAGTGCTGCTTCAAGGCCAGTGTAAACCCTGGAAGGTGAAAATATCAATCTTTCCTGGGGTAGAATTCTCTTGGACAATTGTGAAGAACTTCACTTTTCTCATCCTTACGCTAGCCGTGGTTCGTATATGTTGTGTTGCACGGAACTACTGTTGTATGCACAAGGTATTATAAAAATCATTATATTCTTATGGTATTTTGACATGGGGAGTTCTCGTCTAGAATACAAGGGCTGCCTCGAATAATTGAATAGAGAATGTTGTAGGATTGAAGAAACAACACGGCCTTCCTGCCCCATGATTTATTATGCAAAAATCAATATGGTGACAAGATAATCCAACCTTGGAATGTTTCCCCACTCAGTCAAAAGTGTAACAGTAGTTTCCAATGTTGTTGACACGGTAGCTTGGTAGTTCTTTAAGCGGCTTGTCTTACGCCGATGCAGCACAAGACTGGTTATCACTGTTTGGTATCATGATATTAGAAGGGTCATGGTCATGGAGCAGGCCAAGGCTTAGCGTTTTAGTTTTGCCCAAGCCTAAAAAACTCAACAACTGTACAATCTGGGTCTTATATGCCGCTATCTTGTCATTCATGCCAACAAGAAATCAAACCGAACACATTAGCCGTGACAAATTTAGATTTTTGAACAACCCATAGGCAAAATATCTAGCTATGTCTATTCTAGCATACAAACCACTTTTCTCAGCTCAGACACGAGCCCAGATGCCAAGAATGCTCGAAATAGAACTAATTACCATGGTGACTCCAATAACCAAATCACCCATAGGCATCCAGTTTAACAAGGTGAGGGGAAGTAGAATATCGCAGCTGTCCTCAAGGACGGCCTTCCACAGCGCGGAAGTATTGACTTTAGGGGTAGGCTCCTGCTTTTTATTCTCCTCGGTCTTCTTGTCGGACTTCCCGCCCTTCTCAGAATTTTCGTTTTTCTCCTTGGGCTTAGCTGCGGTCTCTTGAGACGCAGTATACAGAGCATGGAGGGATCCAATGAGAGAGAAGCACAAGGCATAGAACCAGCACGAGTTAGCCTCACGCATCATTTGCTCTTCCCAGGGCACATGCCAGACGCCCATAGCATGAAGCTGTTTGGGAAAATTAGCAAAGGGGTGAAATAGGCCAAAGACCACAGTTGCAAGAGGAAAAGAACTTACAATAGTGGTATCTTCCAGTACAAGATAGAAGCCAAAAGCAGTCCACTTGGCCATGTCAAGCTGGCCAGCTGTGGAGTTCAAACCTCCATTGACAAGAACGCTGAAGGCACTCTGGAAGCACCCTAGAAAGGAAAAGAAGCGGAAAAAGCGCCGTGCTAGCGATGCTTACGGTCAGCTTTGCATCTAGAACCTAGATAAAACAGACGAGGCTACTATATTCGGACCAATAGAAACTTACAGAGAGCCAATTGTAGTTTTCCCGTTGTCAATCGTACCGCGGTGCTGCCCACGGTGAACACGGAGGCAATCTGGGCCACAGCCTGGATCAAACGTAGGGTCTTCTCCAGGCCGACAGAGTCATTGATGAAGCGATTGAGTTTTTGGACCATTTTGACGTATGGTTGTATGCAGCTCAGACTTGAGTTGTGTCTATCAGGGGTGGGTGTACTTAAGATCGTGCGCTGACGCCGGTTTATCCCGCTTAATTATGCCCCCACAAACACCTCGTTCCTGAGGCTGGGGTCGTCGTCCCCCGCTTATTCAGCCCTGAAATTGGCTAAGTAAGACAATTAACTATCCGGAGTTCATTCCGTACTCTCCATTCTCAAACCAGTAGCTTTGTAATTGTGCTTAGGGATACCTGGGAAGAAGGGGGTGCGGCGGGCTAGCGAGAACCAGAATGAACCATACTAGGTACCAATTACGACATGGGCATATCGAGATACGCAGCAGATTTCGGAGCGAGTTATATGGTTAAAACTGCTTGCAAGGTATATTCATCAATCAATGTATGTATCCAACGCTAATTGAGCCGCCCTTAACAACAATCTACCGGGCCTTGCCGCCCGAGATATCCTGTCCCAACCGGTAACCACCAACCTTCTCCCACTCAACCTTCTGCCGAGTAATAGGGAGTTGCCTCCGCAGGCTCTTGAAAGCGCCCTCAGACAAGGCAACAAATGCTCTGTTCAGTTCCTCCTGATAGTCACGCTCGGCGGTTGCGATGCGTGAGATTATCGACTCCGCAGATGGGGAGGGCACAGACACGCTAATGGGCTTCGCGGTGTTTAGTGCGACATTGCCGTCCTCGTAGTAGTGCACGTCAACGTGGATTTTGCCGGTCACGGTTGTATTCGAGGAGGAGACAGGGACCTGGTAGATGGCGCGGAATCGACCATTCCTATTCAACCCATATATGATTAGCTTCTTTTCTTAACATATTGATATGCCGGCATAACCAGAGTCGAACCATACCAGAAGTTGTTCGGGGAGTAGCGGTTTGCAACGAGGAGAATCGCAACAGCGGTGTCATTTTCAATGGGGTAGACGCCGTAGGAGGAGCTGGGGTAGTGTTCTTGAGCGTGGATAGCGAGGGATTTTTGCAGAGATTTACTGCATTTCGGTGAGAACTTATACCAGAGAGGAACAGAGTGGATGTGACTTCTTACATCAAGTCCAAATTCTGGGACTCTAAGGGGGATGATTGCGCCGCGGAGGCAGTCTTTGAACAACCAGGGGTCAGTTCCGGGGCAGTTGTCTGGTTCTTGATGCTTAGCCTACCTGTGTTGCATGATCAAGCTCAAATGAAGTCTGGCTCTCGGGGTCAAAGTAGCGGTTGCCCTCAAGCTTGTTGAATTCGCTAACAATAACCTTCCTATTGGTTAGCAACTCCTATTAACCAAGCGACTGCATTTCAATTGTGACACACACCTCCTGACTTGAGCCGGGGAGCTTGACAGTGGTCAGCTGGCTTTCATTGTATCGCTCGAAGGCCGGGGTAAGCGAGGAGATTATGTCGTCGCCTTCGGTAAGGGCTTGGACGTCTAACGCGGGGAACAAGGATCAGGATCAGCACATGTACGAGGTTGTGGAACTCGAGATTTGAGGAGCAAATATATTTGGGATCGATTGGAGGGCCAAAGGAGAAATACCGGCAACAACATCAGTAAGCTATGGAGATCAGGGAGATGTCAGTAAATCGCGAATAACTCGGAGTGGGGGTCAATGGGTTTCGAGGCCTGGATGGTACTATACCTCGCCTGGAGGGGCACCCTCAATAAAAGAGGATGCGAGTTCGACTGTAGAGGACATGCTACCGGGGAGAAAAAAGGAACAATAACAGCAAATGTCTTGGATGAGGAGGTCAACACTGTGGTTGCGGAGGTCAGGTCGAGATCGGGGCGGGGACCCGCACGTGTTTCCGCCTACGGCTTTGATACGGATATAGATCAACAAAACAGTGTCTGGAAAGTTGCAGTAATATGATTGTGTATATCGAGATAGGTATCATTAAAAACTCCAAAATGAGATAATCAGTAGCGTCATAATAAGTTCCTCCTAACGCCACGCCAGAACCGAGATAAAGCTGGGAAAAAAAAAGACTAAACAAAATTGGGAATCGAGAGCAGAAATTATTTGACGCCAATAGTCTCCTCGCTCTTAACTATCAATGCTCATATTCATGAATCCATCGCTGGCTTCAGTCATACCCTGGAGACCAATGCGCTTTGTAGTCCCCGAATGTGGTGTAGCACGACTACCATTGTCTGGGTTAGGTCGCTCAAGAAAGGGTGGACCAAGCTTAGAAGGCGGGCCCCAGATGCTCGGCCCATTATCAATCACTGAGGAATGGGCCTGCACAGGGCTACTTTGAACGCTCACACTAGGAGACACAGCCCGCCGCTTGAAAAGGTTCGGGTCAAAATCGTCTTCTCTGCGCCTCTTGCGGCGGAGTTCTCCGACCGCTGATCCCGGGGCATGAGGAGTAGACGACCGTGAACGTTGTTTGGAGTCGGCAGTGGACCCAAGAGTGGTGGAAGGGGTCAAATCCATTATCATTTCATCGTCCATATAAGAGGAACTGGCTGGGCGTGCGGGTGGTGGGGTTCGATAGCGTTCATCAAACGAGTTCCAAAAATCTATGCCTCCATAGTTTTGACTAGCTTGCTTGCTGAAACTGGTCGGGGTATCCTTGGTGGGGCTACCCTCACCATCCATCATACTAGGCGACTGAGATGGCTTCAAGGTAGGAACAGAGCTCAAAGTGGGAGATGTCGGCTCAGGTTCAGTGTCACGGACCTGCCGTATGACTTCTGCCTCTTTTTTGATATCATCATCAGCCGGTGCCCCCTCTTCCATCAATGCAGCCCGGATACGGGCAAATGTTTTGGTCTTGGGCTGGTAGGTATTAGTAAAAGCAGTGGTAGGATCACGCAGATATTTTGCTTACCAACAGGCTACTCCGTCTCGTCACAGCACGGCGAATGACCCCCAACGGTCCACCCTCGGGATGGGCTCCAGCACTGGGGCTACCACCTCGGACTGCACGACCCTCGCCATCATCACTCAGGTCAGATAGTCGTAAATCGCGCGTTCCAAGGCTCAAACTCTCTCGTCGTGAATGTGCATGTGGCCGCTGGGCAAAGTAGCCCGCCGATGGATGCTCGACGCTCTTCATGATGGGAGGAGAATGTGGACCGGGGCTAGGTTTAGAGCTGTTTCCACTAGCACTACTAGAGCTATGACGACTCCGACCCTTCCGAAAACGAGCACGCTGAAAACTCATAAGACTGGCGGCCGCTTGTGAGTATCCGCCCATCCACTCGTTGCCAGGGCTTTGGATGTTATTTGGTGCGAAAGGATTTGGTCCACCAGTCATTCGACTTGCCTGTGGAGTGCTGAGCATCACATCATTCACATCACCCGTCATAGCTTCATCATCGTCTTCGCTGCTGCTGGTGTCTGACTCCATCATGTTCACACTGGACACTGAGCTGGATATGGCGGTGCGGTCTGCTGGCCCTGAAGTAGAGAAGAGCGGGACAGAGGTAGATCCAAGAGAGCCTCGTCGCTGAGGTATGTTTACCCCACGGCCTCCAATTGTAGGGGATGAGTCGGGAGATGATTCGGCGAGAGTCGAATGGTGGAGGTTTGTACAGGCGCGAGAGAAGTCTAAGCCACGGGAGCGCCGTGGAAGGACAGATCCGGGTGACCCATAGATTTGGGAGGAATCGAGCTTGGGGGAAAGCGGGGCTCGTGTTAAGGACGGGGAGGCGGCGGTCTTTGGGGGGAGGTTCAAGGACAAGTTTGGATGGAAATTCGATCTGCTAGGCGTAGCAGGCGCCGTAGGAAGGACGCTATCGTCCTTGCTGGGAGGACGGCTCAAATCCCCCGTTGAAGGTTGTCGTGTGGCTGTTGGCTTAGAGGCATCTGACAATGATCGTGACTTTGGTGAACGTGCTGCTATCTCCAAGGGTTCAAGACGGGCCTCTGGTTGCAATTGTTGGCTCAACTTGCTCTCGAATCGGTTGGCCGATGCGCTTCGAACGGGCGCTGGAGGCCGGATCTGGGCCATTGTCCAAGATTTGCAGTCAGTAGTGTACAGATATACTCCCACACATCTTCAGTCGTTGAGAAGAGGAGAAAAAGTACAGGCGCGTACAGCAATGAGGTACAGCGGTTGTTACTCGTCACGGTTGCCCAGCCCGCTAAGCCTAAAGCGGGTTGCGCCCCGCAGTATGATCGGCCTGCGACTTACACCATCAACACTCTCTATAGTTAAAAGAAATGATTATACTAAGTAAAATTCATTATATCACGGGAGACCACATAGTGGAGACCAGTATGCTGGAAACCGCAGTTTGTATCGTGACCGCAATTTCCAGAACGGATCTCTTGTCCATTCTTGTCCAGAACAAAGTAGTCCTTGGGATTTCCGGCGAAATCAGATAAGCACTTGAAACGGAACTCCCTTCAAACAACTACATGATGTCGAGTATGAGACGGATATATGGAATGTGACATTGTTACAAGCCTTCCCTGGGTCACGCTAAACTCATTGATGTGCTTATGGGCGCTACATACCACTCCCAATCATTGCATGGCATTTGCGGGGTCTTGAGTAGTGATTGATCACGAGCTTGCCAGACTTGAAGAATAACAGCTCGTGTTCTGGAAATGTTTGAAGTGGCAGAGCCAGCCATCATATCTAGCGCTTGGAGCACCACTGATCGACCAGAGCATGAATCCTGCCAAATTTCATCTTGAGCTGGATTCAGTTCGACTGCGGCAACAAAGACTGGCCATGTTACACCGAATGGCGCCCCACGTTGCAGCAGATTGTAAACAATACGGAGAATTTTACCCACGTACTCCACCACGACTGGCGTTGCAGGGTTAGCTCCAAAGAGCGCACAGTGCAGATAAAGAACGGCGGCAAGGCGTTTTGCCTCAGCTGTGTCCGAAAGTGTCTCGTCCCCACCCATACCACTACCGTTCTCCTGCACTAGGTTATCTAGACGATTTCCAAGTGATGCAGCGTGTTTCGCAAATGCCTCTTGGGCAGATCTAGAGCCAAGAAGCCTTCTTTCGCGACTCATTTCCGTTATTCTAGCAATTATGGAGACGAGTTGAGGACTGCAGCCCATCCAAAGATCAATATTTTGATCATCAGCCAGCCAATAGTCGCTATCAAACAAGACTTCTTCGCCGCAAGCCGTTCTGCCCATGACGTCTTGGAAGGCGAAGAAGTGCTCTGTGAAATCAAAGACAGGGCAAGATACGGAATCTCGCTTTAACAGGGCGGATGATTGCTGTCGCCGAAACCGAATTAAACCTTTGGCCCCTTTGAGATGCGTGGTCCAATTATGGTCACACTTGTCTGCAATCTCGTAAAGACATAACATCATAATCACGACTAATATTTCCGGATCGACAGAGCATGTTTGGGTTCCATCGGTAGATAGACGTTTTCGAAGGTCTCTCAAGGTTTCTGACTTTAAACGGAGTGCTAGAGCGCCGTAAGATGTATTGTCTCGAGATAGATGACAGGCACCTAAAGCTTGAATGGCTTTGAATAGAATAGGCGAGGCAGATACACTAAAAGGAAGGAGTATTGAAGCGAACGGTGAAGAACCTTTGGAACTGGCCGTTGTTCGCGGACATATCTGCTGGATATAAAATTCGAATAGTTCTGTATGCCCTACCTGCTTCATCTGTGGAAAGAATGATAGAACTGGCGATGGCCCGTTTTTAAGGCCCATAGAAGAAAGGACAAGGCCACGTTGATCGTTAAGTGCGATATCAACCATTTCTTGGTTCGCAAATGAGCTCACACCACTGTTGATGAAACCCCATACTTGGACAGGTGGTAATGACACCCACTGCTGAGAAACATCTTCAGAAGAGGAATGGGAGGCAAGAGGAGAACCTCTCTCGGTCTTGTTCTCGTATGGTCGAGTTTTGTTCCAGATTCCTGCGCGCCCAAATGCTAAACCACGGCTAGTGAATTCGGACTCCCATTTGAGCACGACCTTTGTGGAGCAGGGAAATCCTCTATCCCGACATCGCGTGCACCGAGGCTTTTGCAAATCACATCGAACTCGACTACTGCGACACTCTTGACAGCCATCACGAGATCGGGTCTTCGCCGGCCCCGGTCGGTCGGTGGCCTTTCTCCGTGGCATTCAACCCGTTGCGATTGGTCCAAGCAAGAAGTTTCAAGACATGAGAGGCAACCCAGCCGTGCTTAAGCACAGCCTACTGGCGTTCAATGAGTGAGCGGGAATGATGATGCCTTCCGCTTGGCTCGAACAGAGAGTTGAGAGAGGGAAAATCCTAATCAACTGTGAAGATTCTCGGAACCACAAACCAGGCGCTTTGACCGCCCGCCACCTCCCTGGACCAAGATAACCTGCCAGTTGCCTTGAGTATACAGTCGACTTTTCGAGGAACTGGGGACAGTGTTGAGCTTTCTAGCTGGGGTGTTGGTAGTACCTGAAACTTGCACATAGACCAATTACACGCAGTACGTGCACGGCCAATGGCTGTCCGTCATGCTATGGAGGCATGGCATTTAGATGGCCAAGAAGTACACAGAAGAGAGAAACCAAACAGAACAACAAATTTTTCCGGAGGCTTCAAATTTTTTTCATAGGAGAAATGTGTGCTTGCAGGTCTAGTTAAAAGACCCTCAACTTGCAATTCTGCAATGCTTCTATTTCTCATTCCCAACCCACCAGCATGGCAGAACGCCCCATCTTCCGCCATCTTGAGAACCGATTTCTTGGACCTTTTAATCCATCTAGTTGTACCTCAAGTGATGATCATCAATTACTGCCCAAAGACATCGCCATGAAGCATGCACCCTTTTTGTCAGGTCGGCCGGTCTATATAGCTTACCTGGATGTGGCAAGTCGACCTTGCTACAAAATCCGAATATTCACATGGGCAGTTCAAGTTTCAATTTCTTCCAGAGCAATGACCTTATTACTGGGCTATATTCAAGAGGGCTCGGAGGCTTTCAGAAAATTAGGGGAAGCTGAGAAAACCCACTTGCGCCAACTTGCTATTCTTCGAGGACAATGTAAATCCACCAGAGTATGTGTTTAGTGGTCCATTAGGCTATTTATACCTGGATTTTTGCCTGGCCATGCTTTTGCATGCTACAAGCCCTGAAGATGTGACAGGGGATCATTTGACAGGAATGTTAAAGATTATCCTGGTTGATGCCGTGATAAACACTGGAAAGACAATTTTCAAGTTCGTCCAGCGTATGGGCGTCTTCATTCAGCCATCCAGATCGTGATCGTGGCCTGTGTTGTGAACAGGAACCCCATTCATGAGGCGAGCGACACTATCATGCAACTCAGGCATGTCGTTATGCTGAGATTGTTCCAAGGTTTCTCTGCGCCTGTCGCAGAATCAATACACAGGTCAAGGTGAAACAAATACTGGCAACAGACTGTTTAACACAGTGTATCTGTCGTAACCTTGCAAGGCCAACAGGTGAGCTATAGTTGTGGTTTACGCAAGATCATGCCAACGAAAGTCAGATCCATGGATGCTTCATGGAGGAAGATTTGGCGTCAGTGGTAATTTGACTGTCTTTCTGTCTTTGCTGCTTCACCGAATATGGCGACCCTGGTTTTGAGAAATTGATCGAATTCCCCTGAATGTTATAAATGCGAGATATCAGACGATTATTTATATCCAAGGATGTAGTCTTTCAGCTTAACAGCTTATGTGATTTGATAGAGTAATTATAACAATGTATATTTTATAGATTTGTATGGGGTATTCTGAGAGATTCCAAGGTTATCATCTTGGTGACTCTATTTCTTCGAGTTGAAAAGGTTCCTCTGCAACGTTTTCATTTCGTTGAAAGAGAGGCCGCGTCATCCCCTGCTCCTCGTCATCCAATCTATCAAAGCCCTCCCGGGCCAGGTCGGCCTTGTCGTAGGGAACGTCACAGCGAAGTGAGCGTAGTTGTGGATAATAGCGGCGATAAGAAAACCATGCTACCGATAGACCTAGTATAGCACCGCAGGTGACATCCCAAACATCATGCCGATAATCATCTAAACGGGAGATGGCCACCAGTAAGGCGCACATCAGGGGAAAGAACGCGAGCAGACACCGTCCAAGATCGGTCCGAGGGCGGAACACATGCATTTGGCCACAAAGGAAGCTAAAGATTTTGAAGGTCAACATTTGTATACTTTAAAGCACGCAGGATATTATGACTCGAAAGTTATACTCACAAGCATAAATAGCCCATCCCACCAAAAGAAAAACTGCTATGGCCACTGGGAAAGCTACGCCATCCTTCATGTAGAATATGAGGATTATTTTCCGTGCAAACAGTCCATGAAACCAATATATTATCAGGGGTACCTCGTGCGGGCTTGCAACGAGAGAGCAGATCCGGACGCGGTCTACCAACAGCGTTCTTGATGATGTCCGTGACGAACGTTGTGAGCATCAAGGAGACAAGCAGCCCGAGTACTGTCACCTGGGTCTTCTGCACACCAGGGCGCATCATGGCCGACCACGCAAGTATGATAAGAAAGGGAATTACGCCAGAAAATATAATCGACCAAAGGAGAGGGACGCGCTCGTGGACAGCAAACGGAAACTGAATGGACTTGTTATCGAGGGAAAACATGCGGTGAAAGGGATCCACGAATAATTGAATCTATGAGGATGTCTTCTGTTAGCAAAGAAATATTGAATTGAATGCCAGCCGTGTCGCCTTACCAACAGCCATCCTGCCACGAGGAACCCCAGTGCGATATAATCGGCAGCATACGTGCGCTGGGCAAAACGGGCCAGGGCACCGGCAATGCCCGAGCGATGCAGAAGCGGAGTTGAGTTCCCCGACCCTGGACCACGAGACATCCTCAATTCAGCCAAGTGAGCGAAGCTAAAGTAAAGTCTCGGGTCTTGGGTGAATCCGGGGGGAGAAGATGAGCGCGGGCGGAAGTGTCAAAGCACAGACCCGCTTCTTGTCCGCACCTCAACTCAAGCAACAGCTTCCTGCCGTTTCACAAGAGATTCCTCGCTATAGCTCGCCATCTCGAAGCGCTTTCGCATTGCCCCAGCATGGCTGACCCGAGTCAGCAAAATACAGTTACTGTCGCCTTTGCGCCGCCCCCGCCCTTGTGGAAGCATTTCACACGCGAGAATCTCGACAGGTTCGAGCAGATCAAGATCGAAGCATCCAAAGACCACGACGGAAAGCCCAATCATAACAAGAAATGGACGCCAGAAGAGCTCAAAAAGCTTGAAGTCCCGCCAGAACTGCGCTTCTTGGTACCACCAGACGTTCCCACTGCCCAGTACTCAGTGTTTGGCGAATTACAACCAGTACGTCTTCACAAGCTCCTCGCTTTAGTCAATCCATTAACAAAACTGTTTAGCTATCAACTACACTTCCTTCACTTCAAGACCAAGGAATAAATCAACTCTACCCAGAACCCACCAAAGACGCCACGGCGGACACAACAGAGCCTTCGCAACCTCTCAACCACGCTTATTATCTGCTCAAGATCAGCAAATCTCTACTATTGAATTTCCTAGAATTTGTCGGAATTCTTTCAGTATCCCCTGAGCAATTCGAGTCTAAAGTCGAGGATATTCGCAATCTGTTTATCAACGCACACCATCTTCTCAACCTCTATCGGCCACATCAATCACGCGAAAGCCTTATTACAATGATGGAAGAGCAATTAGAGAGGACTAAAGATGAGATCCAACAAATGGATAAATTGAAAACTGAGATTGAAGGCGTGTTGAATGAATTACAGGCAGAAGGGAGCCAGGCCAGCTTGGCTGAGCAAAAGAAGGATGCCGCCGCTCATACTGTGACCGATTCCCAAGCAGCGAAGACGAAGGATTCAAGGCTTATCTGGGACCTCATTAGCAGAGAAGTATAACGGGGATGTGGTTATAAGTTTCTCCTCCATTTACTTCGCGCTGCGAAGATCGCTTCGCAGCGCGAGCTCCGAAATCCACAACTCTGCGCGCAACCGGGCCTCTCAGGTAGCAGCCTACTTACATAGGACGCACCTGGGTTGACTATTTTGGTGAGCTGTGTCCGCCATCAGAAAGAAGCGCGGGCTGCTTTGACGCCCGGCGGTACTTCCCGGCCTAGCATTGATTAGGCCGTCTATGATGATAGCTTCATAGACCGACTGATAGCCGAGTCTATTTGGGATACCGCGGCTGCAAGGAAAATGGCGCTTGCGCTGTGTTACTGCTAGCTTTATACCCAGAGAAGAGATAAATGTTACTAGTCAAAATTTAGAGACCTAATCCTTCCCTGTTATTTTGTTCGCATACACCACAATCTTGCCATCGTCAATACAAATCATGTAATTAGGGCTCCAGAATCTGGAATCTGTCAACGTTTTTTTGTAAACGAGATATGTCTATTGAATTGCTAGAGATTAGAACCAGTGCCTCCCACCGTCCCCATCTTCGGTTTACTCTCTTAATTTGCGCCAGTCCGTCTGCCATTCCGATCCCGTGACACATGCTATAGAAACTCAAAATTGCTGCATCAACTTTCTTCCCATCTCGATTCTATTATATCTTTTGATTCAAAACTTAATATAAGTGGATCTATCTCTTTTTTGCTCCCTTGGTATCTACCAGGATAATCGATTAAATTTTTTTTTTTTTTTTTTTTGGGTTTTCAACACCATATGAAAGCACATTCGTACCGTAAGACAATTCCCGAGAGGTGGTGATGCCTTCGTTCATGAAACTCTGTCGCTTGGGTCATCATTGTATGGTCATTATTCATTGCAACTCTATTGGTCTAATATGTACTGTGGCTTTAATTCCATCGACTTGTCGATGGAAATAACCTTTTTCTTAAGACAAGAGACTGAGTGCTTCACCAATTAGGAACATAGACAGGTGTGAAGTTCAGAATCGGCATATCGGTGGAGAATATTACCGTGACATGAGCGTCGCGCTTTGTTCGTTCCAAGCCTTCTCAATGGCGCATTCAGCTAGTCGCTTCAGCTCATAGATAAACTCCCCCACCATTTTGAGCTGCACCATCTCGTTTTCGGGTAATTTCCGCTTAAAAATCCGCTGGATCATTTCCGTCGCTAGTCGTAGCCGGTCCAAATCATCGCGGGATCGTGGGTCTAGCGGATTTGAAAGGATACTGCAGAAAAGAGCGAGCAAGGCAGACATGGGGTAGAATACCAGAGTCCTTGAGAGATACATGTTAGTGTCTGAGGAGATGCAAGCCGCCGAACAGAGTAACGAAAGTCATACCAGAAAACACCATCAACCAGCACATGCTGCGCAGCCTCCAAGTAGCAAAGTGTGGATCGGCTAGCTTCAACCGATAGTGCCAGACTTGAGTTGACTCCATCCATCATACCGTGGTTTCCCTGTCGCCATGCCTTGCAGCGACTACTTGCAGAGTGAATGAGAGACATGCAAAGGTAGTAGTTCAAGCGAAGCATGACCGAATGCATGCTCACATTTGGATCCACTGCGTCGGGTGTAAAAGACATGCTGGGGCGCCAGCATGATGGCACTGACAATCGCCATGCCTCTAATTCATCGTCTAGTTCACGGATCGACTTCAATAGATCTGCGTCTGTTTTCTGTAGAGCGCTTATTGAATAAAGGGCACTGTGAGTACGTGATTTGATGATGCTTAGGCGTAGGTCGAAAGGAAAAACAGGCTGTGAATAAGCGACGTTTTCATCTTCCGGGTGGCCAAAAGCTGCCTCCAGGTAGCCCTGTGGAAGACTCAAGTCACAATTCTCATCGGCAATTGTTGGTGGCTGGCCAGTCCTTAGAGCAATATCTTTATCCATTGTATAGGCGATCCAGAATAAATTCCTTAATTGTTGTTGCTTTTTTCTCCCCAGCTCGGCTTCGGGATAAGTCCGACTGTCGACTAAATTTCCCCCGAGCATAAAAATTAGGCGCGCGGCGAGTGCGCCAAAGTGATTGCATGCTCGCATGTTTCCCGAGGACACCTCATATAGAGTCAATAAAGTAACTGCTTGGGCACCTTCTAAAGAAGCTGGTTCTTGCATGACCTGAGAAAGGAGGAATTGAGCCTTCACAGCGAGTGATTCGTGATCCACGTAAGAAAAAGGACTACCGAAGGTCTTATCTTTGAGGGGCGGAAGGCGAGAGACGAATGCAAGGAATGCGAGTACACACGCTCGACTACTCGCTTGTCCGAAACGGAAACTGTACTGCGGTTGTTGGTAAACATCTCGAATAGTTTCAATGAACAAATCCGAGTCCACGAGAGGGAAGATACGCCGCATTACTGGCGATGTTTTGTAAGCATCAAAGTATAGCATAACGCTTCGCTCATCCGGCAAGGCAAATAAGTCTTGGCTCCTTAGATCCATGAGGATAGTATTGGATATTTGTCCTCGTTCTTTTTCCCACGGCGCTCGGGCAGGACTTAGTTTATCGCTGGCAACAGTTTGTCCAGTACGAGCCTGTATCCACTCCTGGCCTTCTGGAAGGAGAAATGGTATACCTGTGAGTAAGCTCATGACGCCTAATTCTCGACCAGCAAAATGTACCCCCACAGACGAGGATATAATGGGTTGATTCAAGCTGACGTTGGTACTAGTGCTGCCACTCGGCGAATTACTCGCATTGGTGACATTCTCAGAGTTCTGTGGGAAATCCAAAGAAACTTCATCTGCAGAAATAGAGGAAAATTAGCCGATGATAAAAAGACAATACCATAGCGTTGAAACGCACCAGAGGAGGAATCTCGCATAAGATTCTCTGCCAAGAGTTGCTCAATGCGACTGATGCGTTCAGATAGACGGGAAGTTTTGGGGCGGCTATGAATTAGAAATTAGATTTCGAGTAAACATCAGAGAGAAAATGTCTAGCAATTTCACGATTTACCTGCCATCTTCATCATCTGGTTTCCTCTTACGATGCACTACCCGATTAAAAGTGCAGGGGAGATTGTGGTGGCTGCACCAGTTGCATTGTGGCTCAGCCGCGTCACATTTGATCTGATGGAATCAGCAAGATGCTTAGAGGATGCTTGGAGTTCGGGGCATCCGGAAGGCGTACCTTGCGCTTATAGCAAGAGTCGCATGCTCGTGATGTGCGTTTGCGGGGTTCTTCCGAGGAGTCCATTGGGGCTTGCGAGATTTAGAGTCCAGAGTCCCGAGTCCAGATCGATAATCGATATCGCAGATAAAGAAAAGGAAGCCTGAAGCGCTGAGTCAGCGGATGTTGAATCATCTGGTACTCAGCACTTGCAGAGCCCCAAGAGAAGTAATATCTACTATATTCTTGGACATAGATACTGCCATATACTACAATGGTTGAAGGAGACTCTGAGAGCTATAAATGGGCAAGGCAAAGGAGTAAGGGAATCATCGAATAAAGAGATCGCTAAGTATGGTGAATAACGGGCATGTGGCCCCCAGTCTCGGAATGTCCGAGTCGTAAACCGCAACAAAAAAGAGCCCATTCATAAGTAATCCAGTATTGCTGGCGCTATGGCTTAACGTCGGGTTTTGGCGAGAAAAAAAACTTGGGAGGCTTGGAAATAGGACTGCTTCGGGCACACCTGTCACATCACGGTACAAATGCAGCAATCGCAATCCTCATCGCCGCAGTCACATCCAAAGCAGGGCTTCGATACTGGCTTGATAGGTTTTGTCACAGAGCTCGCCGAGCTTGAAGGAAGAGCCCAGGTGACTGGGGACGAGGAAGAGGTGATCATGGTGCAGGCGGAATCCTGGAGTTTATACGATCGGAAGCCTAAGTTAATGGCGAGGCGTCAGACTAAGAAAAATATTTTGTCTATTAATGTAGACCTCACCTCAGATTGCAAGATGATGAGTTCAGGGTTGCCTTGTTCTTGAGGAAGAAGAAAAAATCGCAGAAGTTCTTTAGAAGGGAAATCTTGTTGTGGGGAAGGAACTGCAGGCAACCATATATCGAAGCCGGAGACCAATCATTCACGCGGCAGCTCTTGATAGCGCGGACACTAAACCCTATGCCCCGCCACATACATCATTTTCTGTTGTAGAGGCCCCTGCATGTGATGCATCAGCTTTAATTGTGTTTTGAGGCATCTTCGAACAAAGGCCTCCTCGACGAGACATACGAATGGGGGGAAGAAGTAAGCCACGAAACCGAGATAGACAATGCATAGATCTCTGTATGATTAAATACTGTCTGATTCATTAGGTAGTTATGAGAAAGAGGAGCTTCTGATATTATGTCAGATACAATCAGGCTCGAAAGAGAGCTGTTCCAGCTACATTTGAATAGAGTTTTGAGCTCATCATATCAGCGCCAGTGTTTCTTGAAATAAACTATTCCGGTGGATGTGCCATACCCCCCTGTCAACCTAAGACCTCGACATCATTCTCTAGGCTATTCATCGGCTAGTTGGGAGCACTACATTATTAATTTAGCACGAGTGCGAACAAACATAGAGATTGGAAAATAGCAGTACTGCTTTACGATACTGTTTCCAGTTTTATATGGTCGGACAAAAGTACCAATCTAGCACTCGTTTCGGGGATAAAAAAGATGTAAGAGATTCGATACACACTGGAGCTTTATTTGGAGATTTTCAGTGAGTATATAACTTCCTAGAAGACCATCTGTAGTAGATATCCCAAGACACTGTAGAGCATTCTGAAAGCCCCAAGGAGATATCTAGGCAAGCGGTTGAAGACAATCGCGTTGATATATATGCTCATTTTAAAAGCACAACTACCGTACAGAACCCGAGAATCTCAACATTTTGTCTCTAGACTCAAGGAAACGACAGCAGAAAGCGAACAGCCATACCTGAATACAAGAATTAACTAAACATGGCTTTGCTGTCTTCATCACCGAAACATATCAGTGATCTGGACTACCCAATTTGGGACAGATGGATGGAGCTTGCGTGCGACAATGAAGACATTGATGCTTTGCATCTCATTACAAGTGCATCAATTGGGAATCTCGGACGTAGAGCCATGCTCAATGCTAAAGCAACTTTGACACAGGCGACGCTGAAACGATTTATGGTCAAGTTCATGCGCTATTTCACTGATCATGATGAAGCCTTAGGAACTTTAAAGCCGCCCTTTTGCACGCCCTCTATGCTGGAACCTAATCCGTACATCATACATGCCACCGCGGGATGTCTTCAGTGCTTTCGGTACCTGGAAAGAAACGAAATTATCTCCAAGAACGGCTGGTATCACGGAGAAAAGAGTTTTTTTATGCAGGCTGGGCACGGATTTGAGAACCAAGAAGATTTACAGTTCTACGTGTTACGAACATCTCAAATTGAGGTCTTAACAACTCCAATCGGATATGATACACCTATAGGTGGCGGACCGAGCTGGGGTAAGTGCTAGAGTGTTATCAGATTATTGGGAGACGTTGTCATTGATTCGTATCTTCTAGTGTTTAGATTACTCGCAGAAATTGCGTTTAGCAGGCATCTCACGACAGAGTGGATTCGCAGAATATATCCTCTCAATTTAAAGCCAGAGCACCAACTTTGGGCTCCTTATATGTCAGATTCCGAGATAATACGCTTAGCTCCATGGATCGATCCCATTGTGGCCAGACAGCTACTAAGTAAGTATACCTAATTCGAGATAATAATATCTGAAAATGTTTCGTACCTTACTGACACCACTCTCCTCCAGACAGGGGCATCAATATAGGCACGGGGAAGCTGAGATGGCATTGGCATCCGGAAGCGGGAGTGATCTGGAACGCATTAATTGAGCACCAGAACAGTTGTCGCATTGCTGTATTTAATTTCATGTTTTCACATCCGCCCGACGAGCCAGATGTTCCACTTATTAACCTTGATTCTCCGAATGGATGGGCCACAGGAGAAGGATACTGGCCCGCATGGGCAACAGCCATGAAAATGGGAGACCACGTCTCTGCTACATGGTTTTCCAAACACGTTCTGGCTGGAGATTGCGGTCACCCCAACCCCGCGATGATAACCCTCGTTGACCCACTGAAGTTTGGTAATGTGACAGCTATGGGGCCTTGGGACACTCTCCCAGAATTAAGTGCGGGCTGGCTTTTACCTCGTAACCGGAGACTAATTGGATGGGCAGCTGCACTGAACTTGACAGAGAAAAATAGAAAAATGTTGCATGAATGGCTTGTTAAAGCAAAGAGTGCCCTCACTGCACAATATCAGACAGCATTCTCACCTGTTATTAGGAAGGAGAGGGCGAAACATGTTTTTGACATAATGGAGAACATTGTAAGAACTTGGGTCAATCAACGCGTAGCATTTGAGCGCCCGCAATCGAAAATCCCACGACTTAAAGAATCTCTTACGAGCCTCGAAAGAGCTCGGGAGGAAAAACTTAATATTGCTCTTACGATGCTCAGGGATGTCCTGCAAAATAGCATATCAGTACCAGACCCGAACGGTGGCACATTTACCCTTTTCGATCTCCCTGAATATTATGATTGGGTTGACGAAATTATACGCTCGAACATACTTGGGCCAGACTTAGGGGTATTCACCCGGCTCTTTGATGGACCTTACCTGTAAATCAAAACATGCAGCAAATCAAGCTGTTACCACGAATCGCTGTTTAAGAGATCTTATATTAAGTGAGAAAGACATACAATCTATCGTCGATACACTATGAACTATTACCATGAATCATTACAGTTTAATCTTTTTAGGAACACCTAGTGTCATTAATTCACAACATAAAAACCAGAGATATTACGATGAGAAACGGAGGCAAGTGGATTCGTCTGTTATTTAATATGAATTGTTGGAAGCGGAATTTCCGCTATGTAACGTAAAAAGGCCCGTAGGGAGGTATCTTTCTTATATTGACATTAGTCCAGGCTGCAAAGGTCTGAATTATCTTACGGCCGTCAATATCAGTAGATTGTAGAAGTGTATTCAGGTAAGCTTGCAGTATAAAGAGGTAACCTTGTCCGGCGCATGGATTTACGGCAAAAGTTCAGTAGGATTGAAAACTCTGTTGGTACAGATAAGCTAATAAGCATTTGAAAAAATCTCAACTGCATATGCTGGGACTGGGCCTAATAATCCACTTCCGCCAGCCATAAGGCTACATTGACTACATTGCAATATGCGTAATATTATTTTCTGTGGCAGGAAGTCGCTTTATTTTGGTGGCATAGCTCGCTGTTCTTACATTAGTCGACCACCAGCATGTAGCTGCTGCACTTGTCTTACTTTTTGCAATGGGCAGTATTAGCAATTCGATTGGCAGTGCCGTTTCTGGGTTTATCTGAAAAAGTACCTTTCTGCCTCAACTTGAGAGGAATTTGCCGAAGTCTGCGCTTTCTAACATTGCTGGAATTTACGAGGAACTACCAAGCCAGCTCGCATGCCCTATTGGTAGCCATACGCGAGATGCTATTGCGCAGGCCTATGAGTATGCTCAAGTTAGGATACCTGCAGCTGGGACTGCTATTATGGTCTTGAGTGTCATTTGGGTGGGCATAATGGGAAATATCGATGTCCGGAAGATGACACAAACAAGGGGCAATGATTTTTTTTACAAAATAACCAGTGGGTTTTATGTGGGCGCCTACCACGCGTACTAAGATTCCTCGTATCATGATGAAGCTTGCAGGAGCTACGAAGAGGCCTCTAGAACGGTGACATGTATTGCTTGGTCACTATCAAAAAAATGAAACAAAATCTCAAATATGGATTGGATAATAAGTCGAAAAACCGAAACCGAAATTTATCGCCAGGACTCCTTGACCGGTTCTTGAAGAAAACACCTGAGTTCGCCCCTCGAAGGCCACGAACGTGCTGTATAAGTCATTTGAACATAGAGGCCGAGAGAGAGAGAGAACGACCACCCAAAGAGCGCTTAGTATTCATCAGAGTCGTAATTATCATCAACCAACAGTGACCGGTAGCCTCGAGAAGCGAGATTCGCTTCTAAGCCACCATCAGATGCTGGATCGAAATATCCTAAACCAGATGTTAGCTATTTGACCCCACCACTAGAAATTGAAGGAACTTACCTCCACCGCCAAAATAACTGAGAGCTACCGGGAGGAAGATGAGTGCGTGGATGGCAGCGAAAATAACGAGCGCCAACCAGACACGGAAATAATAGATCTCAAAGATCTTGCTTCGGGTAAATGCTAGCACACAGACACCCAATAATTTGGTTACTGTGATACCACTGAATACACTGCCTCCCACATTGACTAAAGCGGTCCACGCCCGGGCATCTTTGCCACGGAACTTTGGAGGAGCTTTCTCCAGCAATGTGCGGGAAGGAAACGTGAAAGCACGCGCAATGTGAGCGCAGAACTCAACTCCAATGCCAACGCAGATAATCAGATTGACCAAGGAGACAGCGTTGAGGGAGACACCAGCGATAGCCATCGTTCCGATGATATCGACCACAGTCATCACAACAGTCGTCGTTATGACTGCACCGGTAGCGACCGACCCCAAGATAGCCGAGGTCAGAACGAAGATTATGGCAACCGCGGATCCCAATAAGGTACCTGTTAATTGCACAATCGATACATACTGATCGAAGAAAATATAAAATTTGGAATATGGAAACACGTCGATGTTGTGCTCCTTAGAGAGATCATTGGATATGCGACGAGCTGCAATGTAAGCCTGGATGAAATCATCTTGGCTTCGCAAGGCTGTGTGCATTGTTCGGAAATGACTAGCGTTGATGGTATTCCGGGTGTCATCGATCACCACAGCAGTGCTATACGGTGCCTTTCCACCAAGAGGACAAGATGCGTCGGTAGGGGAATCTATCCATTTTTCAGCGTAGTGGACAAACTCTGAGCCTGTGGGCATCCCGGAAAGAGATATATTCCAGGCTGGATCACGATCTTCGAAGCAAAGCTTGCCGCCTTCTTTGCAACAATCCTGCTGGGGGTTGAGCCAGTAAAAGAAATCATCAATCCAACTAGCTGCAGAACCTGCCAGATAGGATACGTTTGGTCGTTTGGATTCTTGCTCAAGCACGAAGGGCAAAGAAAATTCTTCGCAGGTGGTGAAGCGTCCACAAAGCTGCTGCTGGTGCTGGCGTTCAGTGATATTGACATCTCGAGTGACAAAATACACGGGAGGTCCAGAGCGGAAATAGGCGTCAAGATCGTTGAAGTAATCTATCAAGTACGAGTCACTGGGTAGTGCGATTCGCTGATCCAAGCCAAGTGCAACTTCCGGGATCAGGGCCAGTCCCGCGGTAAGGAGGCCAAGGAAAGTAATCACAACACCGGCCTTTACGCGACGATCAAGAATGAAAGGGGCATATATGCGTCGGATGAATGTCTGCAGAGAGCTTTCTGCTTCTTGGTCATCATACAGCTGTTCTTCTGGGAGGCCAAAGGAGTTTGCCTTGCGAACAGTCAGGCACGGGAAGCAATCGGCCCTAAGGCTCTGCACTCGTCGTTGATTGAGGGCAAGGACAGCTGTGAACATTGTGACTTGCAGAATAGCGTTGATAAACACAGCTCCAGCGGCATAGGCAGCAAAGTTCTTCACGGCCGGCATACCAACAAATACACCGAGAGAAAATGCCACAGTCTCGGTCAGAGCAGAAAGGAAGACACTAGGGCCAATTCTTCCGACAGCACGGGCGACTCTTTCATCGACCTCCTCGTCAGGATGGCTAAAGTTGACTCGCTCAAACTCATGGACAATCAAGAAGATATTGTCAACCCCAACTGCCAAGACTAGGAATGGAATGACTTCCGCAATTATCAAAGTCACTTTGACGCCCGCTGCGGAAAATAACCCAACTGAAGCAGAGACCGACATCAAAACAATGACGATTCCAGCGACACCCAAAGTAAATTTGGATTGCACGAGGGCATTTGCTGGATTAGTTAAAAGTGATTTCAACGTGACAGTAGCAGAGCCAAGGGCCAGAGAAGCATAGAAGAACATAACCACATAGCTGATGACAACGATTTTTACATCCGTATTGGTAGACTTGTTCAGTTCTTGCTCCAAGCTCACCTCGGCATTGAAGGAAACTCGAAGTCCTCGCTCGGAAGCCTCTTCTTGAACAACATCAAATACTCGCCGGAAGCTATTCTCCCAATCAATGGCATGCAATTCTCCCTCGGTTCCCTGATCATAATTATTGACCACCCACGTTACAACCAAAGCCCGAGCATCGAGAGCGTTTTCGGTGGATTCGTCATATCCGCCTAGGATAAGCTCGGGCTTAAGAGGTTGCGAAAAGTCTGGAAGACAGCTGATATCTCCTGGAGACTCCGTACAATGAAGCACTCTGTCCTCCCATGTATTGGGATCAAGGTTTGCGACTGAGCCACCAAAGTAGCCAGTCAGTGATTGGACCACACATGCATCACCAGTGGGTTTGAAACAAACATCCTCAAGGTTGAGGCCCTGGTCCAATGAGATCATCCGTCGAATCCGAGATTCGACATCGAACCACCAGACCATTGTCTCATAACTCAGGACTGGGCCAGAGTCATTCACCAGGAAAACCTGCTCAGCTCGGTAGAATGGGCCAAAATTTTCATCAAAGAAAGATTTCTCTTGCGCAGCAGCAGAAGAGGGACTAACCCAGAGGCGAACCGGGTCCGTCTCTACCGTAAATCGAAGCCATCCAAGGCTCAGAAGAATCACAAATAGTGTACTGGTGAGTATTGTGAGACCTGGGAGCTGTGCACAGATAAGCCCGATGCGGTAAAAGAGTGCAGACAGAAGAGAATTCAATTTGTAAATTCCCTGTGGCTGCTCAAGGTATCCACCGCGGTGCACAACTTCCCCTTCATCCTCGTCGTCGCTTGGAGCAGGGTCTTGAAGGAGACGAACTCGCTCAGGCTTGCGGAAACGGCGTTCCTTATATGTAACATAGCTAGCCAGGCCTATCACCAAGAGCAGGAAGGAGGAGTAGATGATAATGACGGCGAAGGACAGGCAGGGAAGAAGTCCTACGTGACAGTAATCTTGCGTTGCCACAGCAGGTAGCTCTGGGCATACGTCGGGACAATCAACGCAGGAGCAGCGGAAGTTCTTGTCAGGGTCGTTGCAGGCCTTGGCCTTGATGGGCAAAGCACGCATGCCCTGTGAATCAGAGCCTCGCGGTTCCGTCAGATAGTTGATTTGGAACGGACTTCCTAATAGCTTCTTATCACCCAAGAATTTTAAGAATTGTTGATAATCCTTAGCACCTCCCCCAATGAAGTCAATCGCTTTGCCGCCAGAGGCACCGTTTTTCACATTCTTGCAGCTGTCGTAGAAATCACTCTGGTACTCTTCCGACCAGACGTTATCCACCTCAGTGACGCGTTGCCTCCCCGATCCGTTATCTTCTGATGCTGTGACGTTGACGAATAATGACTGATCCGGCGAGCAGGTAAAGGTACAGAAAGTGTTGAAGAAGTTCTCCTTACAGGCAGGGCAGGACGATATGATGCCTTCGGCAAGTCTTAGGTTACTCGAGAGAGTATCGATCTATCAAAGGACCGAGAAAGTTAGATTTGTCATTTCAAACGAAGCAATGAGTTTTGAAAGAAGCGTGTTTCCTTACCTGTGCATCCTCGCAGCAAATTGGCCCTTGCTGCCATTTGGGACCACACAGCTTGACCAGCTTCTCGCGCACCGAACCCTCCGGTTGGCGTGCTAGTCCATTGTCATAGCAAGGAAGCTCTCCGCCAAAGAATGATTGCTTCCCACATTGCCCTCGGAGCGCACAGCGCCCTTTCTCATGGACCTCGGGTTCCCGCTGCGCGCCCACAAACGTCGGTTGTAGAGCGAGTGAACCCAACCCGACGATTGCGGCAATACCCCCGAGTGGGCGCATGATGAGGGGCGTTTATAATTTGCAGTCTATCGCAGTCAGGCACGCGGGGTCGCTGGTTATCGATCTTGGGGTCTGTTCTATAAGATGGCCCGGTCGGCCCAGCCGTACAGGTGCTCACGCGCGCGAGCAATGCCGAGGTTGAGATTAGCGCTGGCGTATGTTAAGCAGGCTCAGGTATTGCATCACACAGTGTTCAACTGAGTCAACAAGTGCGAAGGTGGGAGTTGGAAGTTGGAAGTTAGAAGTCGAAAGTAGGACGTGAGACGTGAAACGTGAGGAGACTTGGAGAGGAAGAAGCTGTGGAGGTCCAGAACGGCATGACGTGGGAGACCGAGCCCGGGTCCCCGCACAACTACCCAACGCCAGGTACTCACAGCCTCTACGTGGACCAAAGAAACCAACCCTGTTCATTTAGATCCCTGCACGAGCTGGCCCAAAGGTCTTTCGTGGGGTTGCTGTGAATATTTTTTTTGTACCTGCTTTGTATACGAAGCATGATATTTCTCTGGTTTTCTACTACATCTATCCATGGATTCTAAGTACTCTCCAGCATACTCGATAGTGGATAGTAGAAGCTATAGCATAGACCTCTAGTGTTTGGTTGGTGTGATCGCATGAATGACGGGAGCAAACCCGCCCTTCACCCGGCGGTCCGTTCAGTTAACAGTTGCTGCGCGTCACCTGCCATCCCACCCGTGGCAAAAAGGACTCGCAGTCACTTGAGTTTCCGTCACTCGCCCTGGCAGCTCACAATGGCATTTCATGATAAGTTCCTATTCGTCAATGTGAATCGTCCTGATGAAGTCAAGAATAAAGGCACGCAACGCGCTATTCGACGACGAGTTATGCGCGACATTGGCCGGTCGCGTCGGAAGCCCAGAGATACGCCCACGGTGACTTTTGTTGGACAGCAACATCCAGCTCACAATTCCCAGAGCTCAATACGACCGGCACTTGAGTCAAGTCCCCTGCCCATAGTCCTCAATCAAAGAGCCCGAGAGCTGGTTCATTTCAGTAAGGCTGGCCTTGCTTAGCAGAAAAGCCTATCCATCTGACCAGTTTTCCAAGTGCAGTCAGAGGCTGAGTACCGGTATCGCCCATTCAGAGATATTTGGTTCAAAATGGCATTGTTTGATGCTAGTGCCTTCAAGCTATCCATGGCGAATGCAGCAATGTTTCTAGACGAGATCAATCATCCAACAACATTCCAGTATGAACGCTGTAGGGAAGCTCTCGTCTACTATGGCCAGAGTGTGAGAGAAGTGACAAGCCGACTGGCTGACCCAGTCGACCGAGCTAGCGAGGGGCTGATGACTACAGTCCTGGGTCTAATCTGCCATGATGTGCGAATTCTATACGACCTCCCAAATTTTCAGCCGGCTAATTTCCCACAGTTGTACGTTGGCACTATGGACCGCTGGGCATATCATATCCAAGGGCTAAAGCGAATGATTGAGATAAGGCATGGATTCTTTGGCATAGATAACAATCTCCAGCTATTCGCTTCTTGGTTCGACGTTATGGGATCTGTAGTGGGAGATACTCCTCCTCGACTCGTTGAACACTCTTCCTTCTCGAATATCCCCCCTAATCCGGTATCGAGGAACTTGTCACTCTACGGTATCATAGAAGACATAAAACTGATATTCAATGCCCCTAGTGGCCTAGCTCTTGCGCTAGAACGAATCGCCGCTGTCTGCAACTTTGTTGATGCTCATTCTCACCAACCCGCTTTCTGGCGACAGGAAGAAGACCTCAGTCCTTTGACAATGCTGGGACCTCCGACATATCTTCTTCTTTCTTTGCCTCGCTTCGTGTCGTCCAGTGCGAGTTGCCCTCAGTATGTCCATGAGATGGCTCGATTGGCCCTCCTAATATTTTTGGCGGGTCTGAAGATCACTTACGGACTGGCTGCACCTGAGATGGACCTGTTGCAAGATAAAATATGCCGTCTTATCCAAGGCGACAACATGCATCTCGAGAATCACTGTTTCTTCCCTCGCCTTCAAAACTGGGCAATCGTGATAGCGATTTTATGTCAAACGTCGGGTGCTCAAAAAACTACGTATACAAAGGCCATCGCTCATCGAATGTCAACGAACGGATATAAGAATGGCGCTGCTGTTTTAGAAGACGCCAGGAGTATCTTGTGGGTTGATTGTCTAGCTAGCTCGCTTTCTATTAAATATCTGATCGCGGAAATCGACCAAGCTAGCCAAACTTGAGTACGGAAACGAGGAACAGCTACTCCTTTGATTTGTATTCGAAAGTACCTTCCCGAGGAAATTCCCGGGTATATTCATATACATATGACTTGGTACGTAGCCAAGCGGAAGATTTATTGATGTTTAACCTCCAGTGATACCACCACTGACAGAAATGATCTGCCCAGTGATCCAGCGACTTTTCTCCGATGCCAAAAGGAGAACAGCATCTGCAATATCATCCTGTGTACCTACACGCTCCTCCACTCTTGTCATCGGAACAAGCGCACCATGTATCTTTTCCGCAACTTCCTTGGGCAACGCATCGGTGTCCACAGGACCGGGCGCAACGGTATTTATCGTGACCCCATGTCCACGGCCCAGTTCCATAGCCATGGAGTACGTGAGAGCATCTTGTGCGGCCTTCGCAGCGCCATACACGGCGGAGGGAGTCATCCCTAGCTTTGACGCGATAGAACCTATATTCACGATGCGACCTCCTCGAGGCATATGGGGTAGCGCTGCCTGGATCGTGAAAACGGGACCATAAACAATAGATTCGAAGATCGAATCAAGAGACTGTCGATCAGACTGGAGAGCGCCTTTGGGAGATCCCGCGGCGGCATTGTTCACTGATCATCGATGATTAGTCCGGAGTGATCCAACGAGTATACCCCCTTCCCTCTTTTGAGATACAGGGAACAAAACTTACCAAGAATGTCAATATGATCCACACCAAAAGAAGTCAAAGTATCATGTACCAGCTTCTTTGCGCCGTCTTGCGTTGATATGTCTGCTTGGACGACTATTGCTTCAGCCCCTCGAGCCTGGATCATCTTGGCCACGTTCGCTGCGCGGTGGGCACTTGCATCAGATACATGATTGATAGTCACGCGAGCTCCGTTACGAGCAAGAGCAAATGCAATACCAGCTCCAATGCCGGTCTCGCGCCCAGAGCCAGTGATGATGGCAACTTTGCCTTCGAGGGAAAGGGTATCTTGAGCCATGGTAGAGAAAAGAGGATTGAGGGATAATCAAAAATTAGGGGGAATTGCAGGATATCACATGAATTTATAGTTACCATTACCGCCTGGGCCCCTCCTCAATAATCACCCAATCTTCCAGTACAAATTCATGCTTATCAGGATTCTGTTCTACAGCCTCATGGGAAAAAGTATGACGCTAGTCCTTATTTAGAAAACGGTGTTGTTTAGCCGCATGAACAGCCCCACTTTACTCGTCTTTGGACCCTCCATCCTTGGGCGGTCCCAGATCAAGTCACAATGAGGGGGCCTCATGCTCCATCATCGACGCCTGTGTATCCACTGTGACTGCGAATCTTCCTAGTTTCTTACGTGTTTTGTATGGGAGGTTGTAGCCGAAGCATCCGAGTACATCTAAAGTCAACAGACGTAGGAATGTTGGACATGATTAGGTATGTTCGAATACCAAATGAAAGGCGATGCAGAGGTATTAAATCACGTTACGGTATATTTTCAGGTTGTACTTCGTGCCTTTCTCCGCAAGCGCACACAGGTGGGTGAATTAATTCGGGCACTTATAGAAGTTGAAAAATTCTCATTGTCAAATTTTCTATTTCGCTAGAATTGTCCACGCATCTTAGATTTGTATACAGGACGACATATTAACCATCATGGCGCAGATGGGCCTACTATAATCACTTGATGTGCGAGGTACGGTACGAATGCCACATGCTTTGAAGGACCAAGGTTTGGGACTCCCAGTGGAATATTATGATATCGACGAAGATACATGACATCGCTTATCTGCATCGCCCATATGGTTAGCGACGAAGATCAAGACCGCTGAAAATGGAAAAGAGGAAAAAAAGGTCATAGTAGAAGGTGGTGCATAAAATAGCCAGGAAGCCCGGGCCAATAGATATGCAGGTATCACTCATCGCGCCCATCGCGCCCATCGCGCCTACTTGTTAAAACAGATAAAAAGAGACTCGTTTAGTATCCTTCTTCGTCGGCCTGCTGGTAGATGTGACGCGACCTTGTAGGATCCTTTCGCATCTGCTGACCAGAGCCTGTGAAACCGACTATGGCTATGGTTAGCCTCCCCACAGTCAATGATAGACAAGGCCTAAGATTGGGCTTACCTCTGGCATTAGGACCTTCACCTGTCCGGAACATGCTATCCTTCTTGCCGAATTTACCCTTACTTTTGGCAGCAAAATCTTGCCATTTATTCTTGCCCGCCTCTAACTCACGCGTCGCTTTGACCTTCCGCGGCACCTTCGCGGGCCTGTTAGACCCATCGCCCAACTTGCTGGGTTCGTTTCGGACCTGAGTAGCCAGATCAGGGTTGATATCGGCCGCGGCCGAGATGACGTTAGAGGGAGCCGGTGGCGCGGGTGAAGATGACGCCGAACTGCCTGGGGTAGCATCAGCCTTGCGCTTGCGAGATTCATTTCCAGAGATTGGCCGGATATCCTTGGAAGTCAAATTCTCCACTGTTGAATATGTCTTGAAAGACACCAAGTACACGGGGTTGGAGGAGGACCCGGTGATTGAGGTGATACGGGCGGGATAGAAAGCGTTGTCGCCGGAAACCCAGCGGGCGAGGACATTATCGTTGACGGCGAATGATACTGGGATTGGAGGGGCTTCTTCATTGTGATTTGCCGCGGGCTTGTGCAGGTCGGTTTCTTTTGACCATGTTTCCTTCTGGGATGAGGTAGGTTTTGAGGTGGAAACGGCTGGTTTCAATTCGGCGATGGAAGTTTCAGTGAGGTTTATGAGTTCTTCGATTTCAGTTTTGAGACTCAGCAGTTCGGTATTATCGGGGTCTACCTGCAAGCCGGTCTCAACAGATTCAAGCTACATAGTAAATTCTCAGTAAGCCCGCAGGTTCCAGCTTATATTCTTGGAAGAGGATAGATTGTACCTGGATCTTGAATTCTTTCACCTCGGCCTCTAGGGCTACCACGTCCGACATACTTCCGATTGGTAGTCACGGGCTGTTTTATCTGTGCACAGATTGGGGGCTGGAAGTTAAAGTAAAAGACAGAATAATGTGCGAGCGTGAAGTGTGGTTAAAATTGAGGCGTGGCGGATATATGATGCGGAGGAGTTATGGGCCGAGGAGTCGGCGGTTTGATCATGTGATATCGTCACGATTAGACGCGCGCTGTAGATTGAGATGTTGGCCACCAACAATAATACTTGAGACTATGTCAAATTTCTTTGAACATAGCTGGATGGATACTTTCGCCTCTTTATGCTAAACACATATTAAAACCCACTCGCTCTACCCTTGTTCAAATTCCCTGGCTTTAGTAGATGTATCTCTCCAATACGCAGATTATCTGTAATGGTTACCTCGATGTAATAGTCCAAATTCCCCAACATGGAAGAAGAACTCTATCTGAAGCAGATGTGTCAAACTAAATACGCTGTTTTGTCTTCGGAGCGACACCGAGATGACTTTGTACTATTATGGTGGAAGTTGCGATAAGAACTTTAAGGCTGAAGGCCCCAGATCTGATCGCTTAAAGAGAGTCCTGCAATAAACATGCATGAAGCGGGGCTAAGACTAGACTTCGTATTTCTTTGCCCTAGTCAGGCTGCCCTAAGTTTCGATTACCAAAAGTTTCAGTATCCTGATAGGAGGTTCATATACTAGTTAGCCTCACAGTTGTTGTTTACTGGGTTATTCTTAATGCCAGACATTTGATTGATGCTGCTTGGTCAATTATGAGTACAGTTAGGGTTGGACGGCTATACTCCACACAGTGCGTGCTATTATTGCATTGCCTGCAGGGTCGAGTCCGATAACGGCGATAAGACAAGGTGATCGGCGCCTGAAAGTACTACATGTACGTTCGTAAAGCACTTCGTAGGACGGATTACTACTGCATATTTTTTTGCTAGATCTCAAAAGGGTGCGATGAAAGAAAGATGTTATAGACAGTGAACGTCATAATACAGGGATGTCGGGGCCTCTACAGGGGCTAGCGGTCTGGCTCTGGGAGCTGCGGTTTGCCACGCGGATCAGAAGCAGAAGAAAGAATGGGCTGATCATCCTGTCGGATCAAGTGGGGCTGACCGGAGCCTGGGGTGAGAACGAGGAGAATCAAGCCCCGACTCGGCATGACTCATTGATTGAGCTGTTCGCTTTGGCCCCATCTATTTTTCACTCTTTGAGTGTATGAGTTAGCCGAGGCGATCAGAGGGGAAGAGAGAGGAGGGAGAAGGGAGAAGGGAGAAGAGCAGAGTCAAGATCATCGCCGGAATTGGCAGTACGTCCTCTGTCACCAGAGATCGAGACCATCCAACAGCAAAACGCAGAAGCCACGGAAGAAGATCGAACTGGATTTCTAAGCACCAGTCGGGCTCCGCCTGCCCGCCGCTGATTGGCTGTCGGCCATCTGGATGGACTTCGGGCCAATAGAATTCCCCGAGTCAGTTGCAGTCGCTCTTGCCCACCGCAAAACGATCGCCTCCTCTTTCATCATCTCTCTTCCCCCTCGTCTCCCTACACAAAATTGTCGAAGCTGCTCGATCTTGGAAAGCGGGTACTTGGCGCCTCAGGCCCCCCAATCCAATCGACTCCTCATCTTTTGTTCTCTCGGGAAACATTTACTCTCGTCATTACCCCCACCTTGTGACTTCTCTTGAGCCACATCTCCTGCTTCCTGGGATCTGTTCATCGTTCTGGCCTAACCAGAATCCTGAATCCCGGAATTTGGAATTTTGCGGGCGAGAAGCCCAGTTGTCAGTCTCGAGTCGCTTCGAGCAATTCTGAGAACATCTAAGCGTCACGACCAACCTCCTCCGCTCTGTATAACGCCATTAGAAACCGATCCTTGTTTACCCTCTTCGACAGAATCTTCGACAAAATCTTCGACAAAATGAGCGACTATAACCAGTTGTATCAGCAGGGGCTCTACAACCTCTCCCCTGATCAGCAAGATCTACTCCTTGCTGCTCTTTCCTCCAACAACCCGTCTCTCAAGCAATCCAACCCAACCCCTGCCAAATTAGATCTTAGCCCAGGCCACGCCTCTTCAAATGGTCAGAGTGGTCCTCCATCAGGCGGGCTTGATCATTCTCAGCTGGATCTCGACTTCGCGGATAACGAGAGCCCTTTCCTTCATTTCAATCCAGAAGTTGACTTCGAGTTTCCCGACTCGGCAGATCTGATTGGTGACCTCCCTGGTGACATCTCCCCTGATTATGAGCTGGGTGAGAAACGCAAGTCTATGGATGGAGGATCAGAGCCGGATACCGAAGAAACTGGCAAGAAACGAAGAGAGAGCGAGGCTAAGAAGCCTGGTCGGAAGCCGCTGACATCGGAGCCCACTACGGTAGGCACTCCGCTCTTTCTTTAGGTTGATTGCTTCGTAATCCACGGAAACTAATATTGCATATAGAAGCGCAAGGCCCAAAATCGTGCTGCTCAGCGGGCTTTCCGGGAGCGTAAGGAGAAGCACTTGAAAGATCTGGAGACCAAGGTAGATGAGTTGCAGAAATCCTCCGACTCGGCCACCCAGGAAAACGGACTCTTGCGAGCCCAAGTCGAACGGTTGCAAGTGGAGCTTCGCGAATATCGCAAGCGGTTGTCGTGGGTGTCGAGCGGCGGAAATGGTCTGTCTGCAATGAGCACTGGTCCTGCGGCCCAAGGTCGTGGGTCTCAAGGCCTGCAAAATACTGACTTTCTGTTCGATTTCCCCAAGTTTGGTGATCTGCCAGGCTCTCATCTTTTCAATGGCCAAAATAAGAATAAGAACGACCAGTCCAAAGCTAAGAACAACAGTTATAACTCAAGTCGCACATCCAGCATTTTGAGCCGTGACAACTTGAACGGTCTCGTTGGTGCACCAGCTGTTCCTTCTGCTCAATCTACTGGTAGTACCCCAATCCTGCGCACATTTGGCAATACTCCCTCATCCACAACCTCGTCATCAAAGACGCCATACAAAAACCTCAAGTCAACTTCGGCCCAAGATGCTTCCACTTCGGATTCCCCCTCATCTTCATCCGATTCTCACCAGAGCCAGCTGCTATCCTCTAACGGGACTTCACCTGAACCCAGCTTGAATTCTCCGCCAGATGGAAAGCAGCATGACGCTTCCTGCGGTGGCTCCGTTAATGGTGAGGAATCTTTCTGCGCCAAACTTGGCATGGCCTGCGGCAACGTCAATAACCCCATCCCAGCTGTTCAACATAAGCCCACCAACGACACAACCGGTCCCAAGTCTCAAACGGAAGACTCTTTTGGATTAGATTGGTTGATGCAGCAAAACGGCGGCCAGTTTGACCCCGTACTCTTCGGAGACTGGCGCGAGCCACAGGATGCAGTTTTGTCGCAAGAATTTGGCTCATTTTTCAATGACGCCTTCCTCTTACCAGATCTCGGCAGCCCCTCGCACAACATATCTGAGGCATCTAGTCAACCGCAAGCTGATAAGAAACCAAGCCAACTTGGCTCTTTCGAGCACAAGGCTTATGATGAGGAAGTTGTTCCTGGAGAGGATAAGACGCAGATGCTTTCATGTACAAAGATTTGGTATGTATCAATAACCTGCCCCGCGACCTTCCCTTTGTTTTCATCCTTTCTCACGCTTTATGCCACAGGGACCGCTTGCAATCCATGGAAAAATTCCGCAACGGGGAAATCGACGTTGACAACCTCTGCTCCGAGCTACGCACCAAGGCTCGCTGCTCTGAGGGCGGAGTCGTGGTAAATCAGGATGATGTGGACGACATCATGGGCCGCGCGAAATAAAAGCCTTTCACTATCGAGAGGTTCTTTGATTCACGTGGCCAGCCAACCCTCTCAAGTCACGACTCATGCTGAAACTGTACTACGTTATATCTACTCATACCCATCATTTTAAGTGTCATCTAAGGAAATACGGCGTCATGAAATACAATATGGAGAAAATAAGAGGAAACATTGGCGAATCTGAACTTTTTGCTCGCAGTTTTTTATTTTTTATTTTTTATTTTTTTTCGATTTCTTACTCCTTGCTTTTTTACTTTCTTGCAACCACGGTTGTTCTCTTCTTTTATCTTGGAGGCCCAGTCCTTCCCATCGGAATATCTCAACCACACCTCCAAAGCCTTTTTTTTTTTTTTTATGTTTGTTCTCAATGGCTTTGTTTTCCGCATTTGAATTAATCGACTTTCGATCATGTGTCTCATCAAACCGGCGAATGGGGACATTGTGATTCGGTACGCTCAATTTGTTTTTCTCGCTCACTCTCTTGAGGCGATCTGCGGTTAGGATTTGCTTGAGATCCAGCGAATGGGATTTGGTCGGGAGGCTCGCGTTCCTTGACATTGTCGCTTGATATGCTGCTCCCTTGTAAACAATCTCTGTTCTGTTATCATGTACCGTAGATTCAATCTATCTGTATTCCCCCCCACCCACGAAATGCTATTCCATTTCCTTTTACGACATTCCAAGTCATATACTTGAACATGCAGAAATGTATTTTCCCATATAGTTGGGCATACTCCTGCGTACTTTCTAATACGTATGACACGCTTCTAAAAGCAATTTCGATCCCTCTTAATTCTTATTTGTGGCCCAGGACATTTTGACACGCCGTAAAAATCGACTATCATTCTTAGATTAATTGAACCATCAAACATACGTAGATATAGCCGACAAGCAGAGCTGGCAAGGGTATCGATATTGGTCTCTTATGGGAGTTGAAAAAAAAACTAAAGTACACAGAAAGAATCACGCGACAACCATGGAGGAGAAGACACTGAGAAAATCATTTTTTTTCTTTTTGACTTGTTTTCGCATTCGGATTTTTCCATGCGTCTTCAGTCTCTGCGTGCCACCATACATCCACTACCCTCCCTTTGAGGGGTTCGCTCCGAAAATACATTTCAAATTTAGTCAAGGCAACCTATCTGGTGCAGCAAGACTAGATAGAAGCATCTCGCTCAATGGAATAGTGATAAACAAAAACACAGATAGGGATATTCGAAAATTTTCCACGGGAGAAATATTAGAAGAGACATGAGAGAGATGAAGAATCAAGGGGGGAAGGTTAAGGTGGCGTGAAATCGACATAAGAAGCGTGGAGTTAAAGAGCTATCAAGACTGATCGATTGATCATCTAGGACATGATAACGGGAGGGGGTGGGAAGGGACGTCGCAGAGCATCGGCATTTACGCGTCACCGGCAGCAGCAGGCTTTTCAGTGGTGGGAGTCGACTCGTTAGAGCCAGCACCTCCCTTGAAGCCACCGCGGCCACCACCACGTCCTCCACGACCACGATCTCCACCGCGTCCACGGCCTCGACCAAATCCACCACGGCGGGCACCCTCACTGTCACTAGCGCTCTGGTAGCCGCGTTGTCCTTGGTTCCCACCGCGGGTGCTACCTTGCCAAGTCCCAGCGTTGCCTTGACCGCGGGCACGCTCTTCGAAATATTTGAAGTTGGGCTTGCGAGGCTGGCCTGGGGGGGTAGGGCGCTTGTGCTCGAGAGGTTGACGGTCTAAAGCAGCCTTGGCATCCTCGACGGTGGGGAATGAAGCAACGTAGTTGTTGTACTTGCCCCATTTCTCGATTTTGGTAACCTTCGCCTGGTCTTCCTCGGGGAGGAGATTACGAACAGCATCCTCGTTGTCAACGTAAGAGACGAAGAGAGCGTTGCTTGGCTTCTTCTCGCCACGAGGAGCAGGAGACTCGTTGGTCTTCTCGTTAGCAGCACCGTTGGTGTCGGCAGCGGCCTTCTCCTCTCCAGCAGGCTGAGCGGAAGAAGTCGATGGAGGTGCCGGGCTGTGGGTCTTTGGGATGACAGGCACGGGCGAGCCATGCTGAGCTGGGCCACGAGCAGGCGGGGCCTGTCCAAATTGAGGGGTGACGGCAGCAGGACGTCCAGCGGCGCCAGTCGGAGCAGGAGAAGCGGTGGTTGCGGGAAGGCCAGCAGCAGCGGCCGCGGGACCACCAGGGACGGGTTTTCCAGTACGATGAGCGAAGTTGAAACCCTGGGCTCGCATCTCAGTAGCAATACGCCCAGACTCAATCTCTAGAACCAAGTATCCATATGCGGCATCGGCCAAGTTGAAGTTCCACATGTTCTTGAAGGCACTCTCGTCCACGTGGCCAGCGGCGCTGCCAGCACTAACGGGACCACCGAATGGGTTTCCGCCATTGGCAATGGAAGGCATCTTGTTCACCACATCAAGAGCATTTTCGAGCAAAGTCTTCTGGGCGTCGTTAGATGATATAGCAGATTCCACCTCCCCACGAACAGTCTCCCAGACATCGGTGAAGGATGCCTTCGAAGCAGCGAGTTTGCCACGGTAGTGATCCAACGAGGGGTTTACAGAGAACTCGTTGTAGGATGAGCCGTAACGGAAGTGAAGACCAGCGGAGACCGAGAAGTCAGCCTTCAGAGTAACGGAAAGCTGGTTCAACATGCCTTCACGAGCAGGCGAAGCATGAGTGACGAATACACGAGTTTCAGATGGATCATATACACGATTGGCAGTATCGATCAATTCACCCATCTGCAGCAGTGTAGTCCACATGGTACCTTGACCACCAGCAATAGTCGTTTTACCTTCGCCATTGTCAAAGAGCTTGTGCATGACCACAGCTCCTCCCAGTCCAAGCAAACGCAACTTGACACCGCCAATATCGAGTAGGCGGGAGTTGGCCTCATCAATAATGTGCAGCTTGTCTACCTTGTACTCGCCGGAACGGAACTTCTCCAAAACACGAACATCCTCACAAGCACCCCACACAGTATACACTGGAACATCGAGAGTAATACGCTTGTCAAGGAGCATCGGCAGCTCCGAGAGGGGTAACTGGTCGGGGTTGAAACGTTGTTTGATGGACTGCTGGGGCGGGACTTGTGCGATTGATCGCTTCACATTTTCAGGCAAAAGAGGAGAATATTGGGCTACATGCTTGAGGGTCCTGCAGGTAAGCGATGGTGTCAGCTAGATGCCCGCCGAATGTCAAGTTTCGATGCCCGGTTTTGACGCGAGACGTGTTGTTTCGCGTCGGGCAGCAAAAAAAAAAAAAGAGAGAGAGAGAGAGAAGAGAAGAGAAGCTCCGCATAGACCCTTTATCATACTCACTTGTCTGCAATACGCTCCAGCGAAGTATCATCGTAGAAACCAAAGTCACCTGTGTGGATGATGTGGTCCGCACGAGCCTGCTTTGCGAGCTCATTAAGAGACTTGAGATTTCCTGCATCAAACGCATCCAATTAGTCTTGCATTGTGAACCATGGTCATCGCATCAGTCTTACCTCTCACATCAGCGATGCACAAAATTCGAGTTGGCCCATTCTGGATGACTCTGCCATTGTTGGGAAGAAGAGGCGTGGCTCCGGGGGCAGGTGCGGCTTGCGGTGCAGCACCGTTCGCCAGTGGGTAGCCTTGGTTTCCGAAGTTATGAGGACGAGGCTGTGGATACAAGGCATCATCAGTCAGCTTGAATGAAATAATGCATCGAGACGAGACATTGACAGAGCTTTAGATGCTGATAGCTCGGGGGGTCTTAGAAGCTGGTGAAGGAAGTCCGCGGCGGAGAGGGGAGGCTTCGACCGAAGTTACTCACCGAAGCCATGGGGAAGAAAGAAATCGCGGGTCAGAGAATCGTATAGGACTGGAGGGCGAAGACAGGGACGGGTAGGGAGATTAAAAGGAGAGAGAGATGAGGTTTTGGATACAGTCAAAGGGCAAGAGAGAAGATTCACAGCGCATCGATTGAAGCCGTGACATTGAATTAGGTAAGCACCCCTGGCGCAGTGAAAACATCGCTCATTGGGCCAGCTTGATCTAAACCACCCCAATAGCTTGATTGCTGCTAAATATTTGTAAGAAGACATCTCAAGGCTAGTTCTGGTCTTATTTATGGGTTGTTTAGTTAATAATGGTGACTCTATAATCCAGGGCTGCATTCATGCCCTCCTAATCCGTACTTTCAAAACTATATTCCTTCTTACTTATACCTCGGTCTCTAAATATTATATGCACTAGCCAATCGCCTCTAAGCCCTGGCTATTTTTTTTATTGGATCGCTCGAGCTCTAGGTAAGCAGAATTCTGTGTTAGTGCTTACTGGCAAGTTTGCGAATAGACGACGAAAGAGCATGTGGATAGGTAGGTGAAGGAAATGGCAAAGAAGCAACTGACCGGATTTCTGCGAAGTTAACCGCCGTGGAGGCAATCAAGAAAAGATCGACAGGTCTTAAACCAGATGCTTGTCACAGTACTCAAGCAGTAGTGCTTCAATAAAATATCGCCTTCTTACGTATGATACGGCAGAGTGGCAAGTGCTAGTGAATGACCTAGCAGCTGAGATGTACATCTTGAGTCATATGTATTTGGACATATGCAATTATATGCTTGGGGAAGAACGTTCGAATACGACTTTTGAACAGAAAGTAAATGCGCTCGTAGTAGAATTGGCAACTCTATTAAATTCCCAAGTGCAGAGTACATTCGAGTAATATCGATACATTTTCCCTTGCAATATTCACAGATCATAGCTCAAGGCCTTTTCCGTGGTTGTTTTCACGATGTTTCTTGTGAATATTGCTGGACAGCGCTTGAACAGAAGCGGGGCCCTTCAACGCTAAAGAAGCAAAATGGCCACCAACAGTCGGACGAGCTCGACAAAGTACAGGGACCCCCGGCTCATTCCCATGCACAGAAGATGCCACATATCGATCAGAGAATGGCCATGTATGTTTCCCATTCGTCATGAATGTCCACAGATCATTGACGAACTCGTCCCGTGCAGCAGAGTCGAAGGTGGCAGCCAACCACATATTCCAATCCGACTTGGCCCAATCCTGTCGATTGTCCAGAGGCACGCCATACTCCCCACGGACATTCGAGAAAAAGTCACTGCTCATCTTGTATGCAGAAATGGGGAATGTTTCCAATCCAAGCAGAATATCTGGAAACAGATTGTACGGTATCTTCCATGTATCTTGAAGATCAGGATACTCAAGAACGAAATGCGTTCTACCTTCATCAGTACCGAGACCTTGGTTGAAGAAGAGATCAGCATGTTCATCGCCAATATCCAAGTACTCATCAAGACCGCTGAGTGCACCAAACGCTTTAATACCAACAGCAGCCTTGATTGCGAGGTTTGTCTCGTTCGGAAGAGGCCCTGCAGCATCATTGGAAGACAATTGGTTAGCAATATCGATACTGTTTTCGACGAGGTAATCGGCATATTCCTGGAAAATATGCAAGTATTGATCAGTCCAGCGATTGTCTCCTGTAGCCTGAGCATACGCCAAAGCTAGGATAAGCAGGTTCCCGGATTCTTCAATCGGCATAGGCTCTGCCTTTTGATCATCATGTCCCGTTGCATTGGGATAATGCGAGCCAATATCGTGAATGGCGTATGGCAGGGTCCAGCGCCCAGCATTGAGGTATTTCATTATTGGTTCAAGCAAAAGCCGGATCCAGTTTGGATCTAGAGTCCAGTAGACTGGGAAAGCAGGCATTATCACATCAATAGTGTTGGCATTACCATCACTTGAAAGCTCTTTGATAAAAGCTAGAGCACTATCGGTGTCGAGTGAATCGTTAGGGATAGTCAGGTCAATACCCCCATAAGCCTGGCGAGTAGATAAATCGAGTATATCGGCATATTTTTGACCCGCTTCAGCAGTCGAAAATAGTTTTAGTTCGTCATCAAAGTCGAGTGACTCCGAAAGAGCCTCGTCATAATCGTCGAGGAAGAATGATAGTGCCTCATGGGTGGTGGGATATTTCGACCGATAGTAACCTGTGTATGCATCTCCTAGGTAGTTTATTGCTTCCTCTCGCTCGTATCCCACGGCAAAATTCACAGCTGCGCTACCAATAACGTACCCAACGTCATGGGCTACCGCGGCCACACTCTCTTGTGACCAGGTATATTCTTGACCGGACAGGTCACCGCTGTCTATAAACTGGCTCCGCACTACATTGCGATCACCAGCAAGAGCTGAGACAGTGCTCAAGCCATTTGGTCGAGATGCAATTACCGCTTTGCCCCACAGGGCCATGTCATCTTTTTCGGTATAAGCGTCTGCGTCTTTTACAGATAGTGCATGGAATGTGAGATCTCCGTGCTGCTTGAGCTCGTGTACAGACTGATTTTTACTACCAGTCCACCTTCCATCAATGTCAGAATAAATTTGGACTTCTTCTCCCCAACATTCTGTCAGTGTTACTGTTAAATAACCTAAAAAGAATCGTGTTAGTATCCGCTTCCGCATCGATTTCAATGGTGTCTTACTGAAGGGGAGTGATTGTCGCAAATAATTAGATGGGGACACCGGAGAGAAGAAGTCCAGCTTTATCGCTATTCCTCCTGCTCTGAGATCGAAAAGCGAGTGGGTTGCTGTGAATTCCGCACGGCGCACCTCGGCTGGGAAGATGTTGCTGTCATCCGTATCAGGGACACCCATGAGGCTGTATGTTTGGCCTTCTACCCTCACCAGAACCGACCATCCCAGCTCTTGACCTGTCCAAAACTGTGTAACGGCATAAGGCAAATTTTGCACTCGGTCGCTGGGCATCCATGTTGACAAGTATGGGTTGCGGACTGCGAGTGGGTAAGAGGGCGGCAAGACTGGGTGATGAATAACCTGGTATGGCCTGTGTGTGTTGGTGCAGAGAAATGACAAAAAGGAAGTGCAGAGGGAGCCCAGTCCCAATGAGTCCTGTAGGAAGCGCATGATGTGACCAACCCCGAGAGTCCAAACGGCCGCTGGTTCGGTGTATACAGAGCGGCGCACCGGGCGCAACAACCACGAGATTCAGCCCAAGATTCCAATCAAATGCAAGAATGGATGAGAGTATGACACAATGCGTAATACGAAGGGGAGCTTGGTAAAAGAGAAGCTTTGGTTAGCTTCACGTTCCCCTTTGACAAGCGGCGCGCAGATCATGTCTGGGGTTTGTCGTCATCGGAAGCTGAGCGTTGTTGTTGTCTCCACAGGCCCCCGCCTCCTTATCCGAGTTGCGACCTGCAATGAAACAACCGTCGTAGCTCTCCAACGAGGACCGCTGGGCTCCAGTATGGTTGGAGGTCAATGGAATTTAATGGGGCTGTGACGCGTTTTCCAGTCACGACCCACAAATCACCATCGTCAGCACAAGTAATCAATCCGCTATCTGATGTGCCTCATGTCTAGGTATACTTCGTACGGGCCGACTACTAAGTCAGTGTGGACTTATGGGTATGATTCATTACACACTCATTATTCGAGCCCAATAGGATCAATATATTCCGCAATTCGTTCTATACATGTACGTATCATTAACAAAATCGTTTAAACAACGTGCTTTTACAGCTGAGCTTTCTCAACGCGACGGCCAATTTCGTCAAAGTGGATCTGCTTTCCAGTGACCAGTGCCTCTTGCAGATAAGCTCCAATCTCAACTGCCTTGACGGCATTGGTCAGCTTCATTGGGAGAGGAGTGTTGTCCAAGCAAGCGGCCGTGAAATCATTGGCCTCCTGAACAAAAGCAGGTCCGAAACGCCCCATGAAGTTGGGTGGAACTTCCCGAGTGATACCAGCCGAGGAATAATAGTTCACAAAGTTTCGCTGAGGGTTGCTGTTGACAGTAAGCTTGCCCTCTGTACCGATAACTTCGGTAGTGTCCTCTTGCCCGTGGGCCATCATGCGGGAGCAGTAGTAGTAGGCAATCTTTCCATTCTGGAACTCGACAATTCCAACAGCGTTATCGTAGTCCTTGTGCCTACGCAACTCAGGCTGAACGGCAGTAATACCGTGAGCCGAGATACTCTTAGGAATAATGTCGTCGCCAAAGAACCAAAGAGTGAGATCGATATCGTGCACACACATATCGACAAACACACCTCCGGACCAGGCGGCATATTCGACGAAGAATCCAGATGGGTCATGCTTATCACAGGTCTGACTTCGAATGATGGACGGGCGACCGATGAGTCCTTGTTCGATCTTGTTGTGGACGTCGCGGTAAGAGTCGTCGAACCGGCGGGAGAAGCCACACATTACCTTCAGGTGAGGCTTTTTGCGGGCTGCATTGACAACTTGCTTGCACTATCCACGCGTTGCGTTAGCATTGTAAACTAAATTCTGTAGATTTTAATTCAACTCACCACATCGATGTGGATTGAGAGAGGCTTCTCGCACAGAACATGAAGATCAGCTTCAATGGCCTTGATTGCCTCCTCGGCGTGGACCGAAGTGGCCGTGCCAATTGCTACCGCTTGGAGACCAGGGTGCTTAAGCATATCATCATAGTTGTCGTAAAGAGTGACTCCATGGGGTTCCAGGTTGATTCTACCCCAAGATAATTCATTCGGGTCTGGAGTAAAAGCCGCGACGAGCTGTGCCCGGGGAGTACGTTCAAGGAAGTTTGTGGCATGGAACTTGCCAACACGACCCAGGCCGGCCATTCCAACTTGGAGCTTCTGAACACCCATTTTGTTTCTTGGGTAATGCTAGTATCTTGAGACGAAACGACTGATCTGGAGAGTGACCACAGTAAGGCCCATCGAGGGGCTTTAAATACTGTAGACTGGAGCTGTAATCCCCGCACCCTAACTTTTTGTTCCTTCTACATCTTGTGTCTACAGGCAAGTATTTCCATGGTGGACCGTCGATGGATCGTGGTTATGCGGAGACGGAAAGAATTACTCGCTGCGCCTCAGACGGCAGGTTTCTTTTCTGCTCTCGCTTATATCATAAACTCGGGCTAGATCTTCCGCATCTCCTCGATCTACCAGCTTGAAATCCCTCGCTTGTAACATAACTCGCTAATAGAATTACGGGGAATCTCGATTGCAGTCAACTTTCCCCGCATCCCAGAAACCCCCAGATTCATCCGCGAGTAATTCTCTCCGTCCACTATGAACCCCCGAGCATGTCTCCACGACCAAAGAGAACCCGCCTTGCAACAGGGTGGTAAGTGAAATGGCGCTATGGTACATGTATCTGCTGCATACTAATTCTATTCGGACAGCCAACGATGTCGGAGTAAGTTCACCTATGCAGTGCTCTCTAATTTGTCACTAATTGAGTCCGCCTTACCACAGCCCGGCATTTAAAATGTACCAGTAATATTCATTGCTTCATGCTTGATCCTACTGATAAGCAATCGCAGGTGATGTCGATTCACAGACATGTGAACATTGCCGTGTGGCCGGGGCCCAGTGTGATAGAACCGCTACGCGGTTTAGACATGGACTGGCTTTGTCCGCGAGAGAGAATGAAGCCTTCAAAAATCGTCAGATATGGCCTCGTATTCATGGCAAAAGTAAATTCGCCAGATCACTCCATCCTAAGATTTCTAAAATGACCCGAATACAGTTCGCTTCCACGACGAGACTCCAGAGATTGCTGGTTTTTATTTGACTCCATCAGAGGGAGCAAAGTTCCAACGGGTGCACGAAGCAGCAGAAAAGCTATCAACACCTGAAGCATTCCATAATGAGCAACGGCAATCCAGGAACAGCTTACAAGAGCACACGAACACCGTTGACAACAGTTCACCTTCAAGTGTCTCGTTATGTTCGCCACACTTAATCTCATTATCTACTAATAACAGAGTACCTCAACCTCTCACTGAACGAGAAGCTATCTTGATGAGAAATTTTGTTGAGAATATGGCTCTCTGGGTAGGTTTCCTCTTTGGTCCTCACCATATCTAGCTGTTAACAAGCTCCCCTCAAGGCCGACATTACAGACCCATATCGGCACTTCGAGTCCGATGTGCCAATAAGGGCCTTGGATAAGCCGGTATTACGCTATGCCATATTTGCATTTTCATCACGACACTTAAATAGAGATACCGGTGATACAACAGAAGCATTACAATATCACAATTTATGCGTTGAGATTCTATTGCCAGAACTATCTGGCGATCACATCTCCGAAGAGATCCTTACATCAGTGGCAATACTTCGACAGCTGGAAGAAATGGATGGTGAGTCACCTTTCAGCTAAAGAATACACAGAGCCTAATGCTTTGATAGGCGAGGACAACCAGTTTCACCTGACAGGAACTACACATATTCTCAACACTGTCTCCATATTCAGCTCATCGGGTGGTCTTGGAGAAGCAGCGGCCTGGCTTTGCCTGCGACAGGACATTTACGTCTCTTTGACCACCCAACAGCCACTGCGGACAAACCTGGTGAACTTTCGTTCTTCGAATATCTTCTATCGAGCCGATGATTTTGCATGGTCGAGCAGAATAGTTTTCCTTCTGGCCAGGGTACTGCAAAATGCATTTTCAGATCCAGCAGCCACGATTCAAATTCAGCATGAAGTAGAAGAATGGTATACAGCCAAACCATCATCCTTCGAACCAGTACGTGTTGTACCTCGAGGGATGAATCAACGATTTCCCCAGATATGGATGTTGCTCCCTGTTCATGGTAAGTTCTTTTATAAGGGAGGTTCCCGCAGGCGCTCACTTTGTTCTGTCCAGTAATTGGCCTTCAATACTATCATATCGTTCGAATTATTCTTGAGCTTTCTGGCTGCTCTAGATCTTCGACATACGATAATCTTCGCCATTCCCGAGGAATCGAGGTGCTTGCCCCTTCTCTTCCAACACAGCCATTTGATAACTAATGAAACTCGACAATAGAGAAATGTACGACACCATCTTTTCACTATTCTTGGTCTAGCACAGTCAAATTCTCGGGCCGAAAATACGTTGTTCACAGCACGGCATAGCCTAGTATCATGTAAGAAGAAGATAAATTCTTGGATTGGTATGCAACTACTGATTCTTTGAAATAGGGGGTTGGGTCCTCCGTCATAAAACAGACCAGGGGGCAGCTGAGTCCCTCTTACATGATATGCATGCAAGAACGGGATGGAATATGGATGGGTTGATAGTGTCTTTACGCCAGCAGTGGCAAGACCAAGAGTTGAACCATGAAGATTAGCAACCAGACTTTTTTGATTAATAGCGGAATTGCTTCTTGGTTCTCTCCGTTGCATAAATAGCAGAAATCATTCTGGTGCTAGAAGACTTTTAGATGAATTCCGAAGGTCTCAAGTCCATACATTTTAGGGCTACCGTTGAATTCCTTTTTGGTCCGGTAATATCCTTGATACCTGTGTAGAATGGAATGGTTTGACATTTTTTGAGTGGCCGCTGTATTTGCGGGCGAATGTGTTAAATGTTTATTGTTTGTATACCAATTGATATAAAGCTCATATGGATCGTAATCAATGGACTTTTGTGGAAAGTCTGATGAAGCTTGCCCAGAAAGGGCTGCTGTACAAACATATATTACAAGAAAGTGGGCCTGCCTTCTCTGCTCAGCTCCGGAACAGCTTCAAACCACCTTCCTCGAGATCATCATCGCTTTCATTGTCACTGCCACTGTCCTCGCCTTCGCCCAACAGCCCGCTAGCAGTTTTGCCAAGTAAGGAGGCGAAGAATTCATCACGCGCCCTTCCTGACCAAGCACCGCGGTCTTCAGGGGCCATGAAGTTCTGAAGCTTCTCGTGAACATTAAATCGCATCTTACGACCCTTTGAAGCACGCGTGTCGACATTTTCTCGTCTGTTTTTGTCGTTGCGCATACCGGTGACATGGTGGATATTTAGACGGGATGGTAGCTGGTGGAGAGTGTCAAGACCCCCAGTCATGGCCTCAGATGAAGACATCCGCTGTTCAACGAGGTCTCGGAGAAGTGATTGGTAGAAGACGGTATCATCGTAAACTGATTCCGATTGGAGTCCATTTGATGAATCATTTTGGCGAGCACGCTTTGAAGAACGGTCGCTAAGCTCAGTGGCAACATTGGCATCGAGAACGGCAGTGATCGTTTGCTGCCCAGATGCAGACCCAAGAAGTTTTCCTCTGCCGTTGGGGAGAGAGGTAGAGGTCCCCCTCACTTTTGAGGACCACTTGTCTAAAATAGCGCGACGAGAAACAAGTGCATCGGACTCCAAATCGGCCATCCTCTCCCAAAGCTGAGTTGATTTTGTTGTAGCGTCGACGGGGGCCCGTTTGCGTTTTTTAGACCCATCCTTAGTTTGGGCATCAGCGAGCGCACTGCGGAGTTCTTCCAGTGTAGACCAAAGAGCAAGTGCCGCTGATTCTGCCGATTTGATAGCTTCGACATTGGAATCTTCAGCCGAGTCTCTTACAGTCTCAGCATCAACGCCACTCTTGGTCTCGCTAAGCTCATTTATTGCGCCCAGCCCCTTCTGCAACTTGATTCGGGTATTCAAAAGAGCATCGAACGTGGTACGTTGCTCTTTGACAGCTTTTCCTTTCGCCGCATCTGCTTTTGCTGCTTGCGAAATTGTAGCCGCAATTGTTTTCTGGTCAGATGCCATCAACTTGCGCAGCTCTTCCCTATCTTCCGAGACTGGGGCTGTTTTGCGCCCTGCCCCAGAATGGCGGGCTGTTTCGACCTCCTCATTGTCGTCGCTGTCACTCTCTTCTTCTTCTTCTTCTTCTTCTTCATCATCATCATCATCATCGACTTCTTCCGAGTCTTCGCCGGAGACCGCATCGCTTTCCGACCCATCACTAGAGAGTTCTCCGGTTACTGGCTCATTATCAGAGTCGCCCTCCGCGTCGCTGCCAGTCACATCGGAATCTTCAGACCCAGACTCGTCATCCTCGTCATCCTCGTCATCCTCGTCATACGTACGCGCAGCGAATGGATCTTCGTCGCTGTCGTCGCCCAATGCATCCCTGCTAACTTGCGCGCCGGCATATTGCTTTCCTAGATTGACGGCATCGGGTTTTCGGAGTTTTCCTTGTCTGTTTCACCATGTTAGCTGTTAATTCCTTCTCTGAAGCTCAGAGATCTATCTCACCCGACAACAACATAATGCTCTCGTCCTCCATTCACATTCGATTCTTTTGCTCCTTCGTCATCCGACGAACCAGCCCCGTCGTCGAGATCTTCCGGATCAAAGTCTGTGACATTTGTTAGTCTTGGCTCGGGAACCGCAGCATGGATACACTAGGAATTCATATGAATCGTACCTTTTGGTGTTGGATCCTCCAGATCCGCAAGCTGGTCAGCCAGTGACCGGGTCTTGGACGGTGCCATTGTGTGGGATGTAGCTTGGAGGATCAAAGTCGATCGAGACTTTTTTTTTTGTTTTTCCGTTATCCGGAAGAATTATCTGTATCGGGCTAGCGCTCCTGTGACGTGGGACTAAAGGCGGTATAATTAAGGCGGTGGCCCATTTGCGGGCAATACGATCAACTACCTGCATGTTGGTCGCCATTATTTCAGACCTGAACACATCTTTATCGCAGTATCTGTCAAGATGCCAGGCCTCTCTGCAAAATGTTTGGACATCAATCGTAGGATGTTCTCCACTGTTGGGCGAATGATGAGTCATGACAATCCTCTTGTGAGTTACCTTCACAACCTAGCACACTCTCTCTCCAGTCGATGTTTATTTCCTGCGCCAGTGCGCCTGCTGTGTCGCATATTCCAATTTCAAAGATACCTTCGAGTGAGGAAATCCCTAACATCTATAAGGGTCTTCCGCGCTCAGGCACTCCTCCTACATTTCGGAGTAGAAAAGGACTCCCCGAAAAGCGCAAAATCAGAGACGTCAAGAAGGTTGTCGCTGTATCGTCAGCTAAGGGGGGCGTAGGTAAATCGACCGTTGCTGGTTAGTAATTTGTCTGTTGCTCTTTTGATTTTCATACTCTCTGCCGTTATAGGGAAGGTATAGAGGTTTTGAGAAACCCAAAATACGCATCCCATACTAATAGTCGCATCGCTATATTACAGTTAACCTCGCGCTTGCTTTTGCTCGTCGGGGTATTCGTACTGGTATTCTCGACACCGATATCTTCGGACCTTCTATTCCAACCCTCTTGAATCTCTCAGGCGAACCGCGCCTTGACGAAAGTAAAACAGCCCCCACCAGTTCTCATACAAGGCTCCTTGCGCTAATAATCTACTTTGAACGAAACAGATAACTGCCTTGTCCCCCTCACAAACTATGGTCTAAAATCCATGTCAATGGGCTACCTCCTCCCCCAAACACAAGCCGATAATGCGACCGGCGAAGTACCAATGGACACAACGCCCATTTCATGGCGTGGTCTTATGGTAACGAAAGCCATGCACCAACTCCTCCATTCAGTTTCCTGGGGCCCACTAGATGTGCTCGTTATGGACCTCCCACCCGGTACCGGCGATGTCCAGCTCACAATCAACCAAGAAGTCATAATCGACGGCTCAATAATCGTCACCACACCACAAGACATCGCTTTACGGGACGCTGTCCGCGGGTTTGGAATGTTCCAGCGCATGGATGTGCCTGTCCTCGGGATGGTTCGCAACATGGCATATTTCGCGTGCCCAAACTGCGGTCACCAGACCCGCATTTTCTCTCATGGCGAGGGCCACAACTGCTCGAGCGAAGATCGGGGTGTTGTTGCGGAGTGTAAGCGTCTCGGTGTCGATTTCTTGGGAGATATTCCATTAGATGCCCAAGTCTGCGAAGACGCTGATCGCGGTATGCCGACTGTTGTAGCAGAGGAATCGGGGGACCGTAGTGCTCGACGCCAGGCTTTTCTCGATGTCGCAGAGCAGGTGGCAAAGAAGATTGGATTGCAGTGGCATTGAGGGTCTACGTTAGTAGCCTCGATCTCACTTCATCTTGTACTCATATTACGACATGATCTGTACAACACTGTTTGCCACAATATACCCAAGAGCTTTCAATCTTTACTCAAGATTGAAGTCAGAGACCCAATTTACATACAGAACTTCCGTATCTATTTTGCCTATTTGCTTGTTTGTGTATGTGATATACTAGCACGCATAATTTCATATTCGAACTTTATGTTACGGTGATATGTACAATTGTCAATTTTGTAGGTCACAATAAAATACAAAGGGTAGTCCAGCCATTCATCTGATTGCGAGATGATGTAAAACTTAGACTAATCAAAAATGACTGTTCCAATGACACGGACATGAAAGTGGGTATATGCAACAAAAAAAAAAGGAAATCTCGAAGGACGAAGAGGGGGGCAGAACAGCAGTAAGACATATGCAAGGCGTAGGAAATATGGGCAATGTGGAGGTAGACGTGTACGTAGATGGATATTCGACACAGATTGAGGATAAATGAAGAAATATAGAGAATGTGGGGGTAAAGATTGCTTGTTGAGAAGTGCTTTGGTTTGGAGAACCGTTAAAGGGTTTCCTCAGCTGTCTTGAACTCCTCTCTGTCAGGCATTTCAGGTCGACGGGATACAGAGGTGCGGCCTTCAATTGCCGACGAGGCATCGCCATCAGCAACTTTTTGCCGCAGAGAGAGCGTATCAACCGAAAGACGTGAACTGTCATCGGCATTGATCAAGTTGACTACCCCTTTGGCACTCAGAACAGCGCGTGTACTGGCAGCATCTGCCGCAGCACCATTGATCGCAAACGAGTCCCGCTCGCCACCGATGGTACTACTGTCATCGCCAGCATCAGACATGAACTCGCTCCGGTTGGTGATAGATGAAGGCCGGCTTCGGTGGAACGCAAGAGATACATTTGATCGCATGGGCAGGGTTCCAGGCGCATGGAAAAGCGCTCTTGTGCTCGCAGTGTCGTCCGTCAGCTTCCGGTTGTCCACGTCCGGCAAGACAAGAATCGGACCATTGCTCTTAGCAGATATAGGGCGAGATACTGGCTCTTTTTCACTAGTGGTACCAGTTCTATTCGATAGCTTCTTTTCGCTGGATGCATCCCAAGTGACAAGCCCATCACTGTTTGGTGCGGAACCGGTAGTAATTGATTTGCTCTTTCCTGTTTGCTCTTGCTTGGATTTTCTACCAGGCTGGCTGGACCAAGCACCCGCCTGTCCAGAATCCACGCTTTGGCGAGTTGACGGTCGACAAGATTTGTCGGCTTTTTTTTCTCGTTCGATGGTGTGTTCATCATGCTTACTTCCCCAGCCGCTCCACATCATCATTCCATAATTCTTCTTGGTCTGTATCTTGGGAATCACACCGGGAGCAGCACGACGAGCGGCCAGCGAACTAGGAGCTGGAACTTCATCGCCAAAGTCCTGGAAGCCGTGGGCCATCTCTTTGATGCGACGACCCTGGACACGGAGCTTCTCTTTAGCGAATCTTTGATCCCACTCATGCTTTGCGTTAAGCCACACCTTGATCAGCTCTGGATTCACTGCACCAATCTTCTCCGGGGGAATATCCAGTACGGGGTATGATGAAGGAGGGTCGAGAGGGTAGACACGCCCTCGCTTGTCTACTCGCTCGCGAAGCATATGATTGTGGAACGCAGGCAACGGGTCGCCAGCCTTGCCCACAGAAGAGATACCAGTGAAGCTTCTGGACCCGGCAACGTGGTTCATCGTGCTAGGGCTCTCTTCGGTGTCCATGCCGCTAGACGTAATAGGCGAAACATCAGTTTCGTCGATAATCTCGAATTCAGAGTTTTGAGCACGCGCTAACGCCCACGAGCCAAATTGAGATATTGCGCGGAACATGTATTTCGCAGGCCTGGTGAAGCTCAAGGTAGGTGCCACATGGCATATGTTATCCCATACCTGCAGATGCACATATGTTGGCTCGTATTTGTTCAAAATCTCCCGGTTAGGATCATGTTCATCGAGATATACATCACTGGGCGGATAAGCTGTGGGATTGGCGGCTTTGTGTGCGATGTAAAACTGTTCGTCACGAAGAGCTTCGCCTCCGCCACTCAATATCTGAAGGGGTGGAAGACCGCCAAGCGAAGGTTGTAGGACTGGCGATACGAGAGGATGAGAGATTAGTTGGTTCGTAGCGTACATTTGAATCTGGTCTTTGAGCTCGATGGTTTCACCGTCTAGGAAAACATGAATATTATCAGGCTCTCCGTGGATAGTTTTGGGGTCCACAGTTTGCTGCTGCCCAGGGTACGCGGGACTAGTTGGGGGTAGCTTTGTTTTGTGGACAGTGTAACCACGAACAGCAGTCTCTTCCGACTGGCTATTTGGAGCTGGTACAGTCTCGTGTATTTCTTGTGCTGAGACTGTCTCTTGTTGCGATAACTTCTTGATCTTCAGGAGTTCGTCGGCATTTGGTGGGGGCCATGCTGCAGAAGGTCTATGCCTGAATCCATGAGGAGGTATATAGTCGCCGGGGTTATCTCCGACGAGACTAGGGAATGAATGCGTCAAATCAACCCATGGCGAGATGAGAATACCTCCAGCAGGGAGTGGAATTCCCTGGTCACGCATGATAACCAGCATGGAAAGCACCATTCCTCCGCCCGCCGAATCACCTGCCAAGATGATTTCGTTTGGATTGCAAGATTTTAGAAGCCATAGGTAGGAGGCTAAACAATCTTGCAAACCACATGGGAAAGGGTATTGGGGGGCAAGCCGATAGTCCGGCGCAAAGACTCGACCCTTCAGCTTGCGCGCATGGCGCTGCATCATGTACCGATGCGTCTCGAGGCTGCCGAAGAAATATGCTCCACCATGGATGTAAAGCATGATCCGATTGCACCGTTCACCGGCTTTTGTGGTTTGATTGTAGTGGTTGCGCATCTCGATCCACTCCCCCTTAAGGTCCTTGGGAGGACCCCTCCACTGCCACCAATTCACACCACCCACGCGCAAGAGTCCCTTTGGGCCCAATTGCTGAGAGATAGCATCCGCTGCGGAAGCTAGGGATTCTTCTGGGATCGTAACCGACTCCGTGCGTACCCAGTGTGGACTCGGGACAGTTTGCCGGGTAAAGGCCTGCAAATCCTCGATGGGGTGTTTGGATGCATAGTAGAGGAAGGCTTGGATGATCTGAATTCCCTCATCGTAAGTGAGGTGGACGGTGGGTAAGTCACGGTGAGCTTTGCGATGAAGGTACTATGCGACATTAGTATGTAAACACTTTATCCCACCGGAGCGAACCCACATGAGCAATCAGGGTGCGTATAACAGTGGGCGTTAGAGCCGCGCCCAGCGCGACGGTGTGCAATGGCATCTTGCATGGAAGTGAACGTGGGGAGGAGCGAGAAGAAGTACAAGAGCAAGGCTTAGCAGCCGCGGCCCGACGTCATTTTCAGGAGCAAACACCTGAGCCACCGATTAGCCGGATCCTTAATGGCCGGAACGAGATGACATGCCGCAGACACGAACGACGGAACCAAGTGGGTACGAGACGCCGCGATCGAGCAAATCATCAACGCTACATGCGCCTGTGATGTCACTGGCAGTTGGGGCCTGGGCCCGAATTTGCGGAGAGGAGAATGGGAGAATGGGAGGATGCAAAATATGTCAAATGCTCATGAAGACTAGAGAAATTATTTGTCGCTGTTCGTGGCTCCGACCCCTTCCAGCTATTCCGAGGCCCCGCGTCGTCCCTTCTTGCCCTTCACCCCTACTGCGAAGAAGTAGAACACCAGGAGCACCGCGGCAACCACCCCTACTGCAATGACAGCGCCTCGTGGGGCATCTGGTTCTCCAATGCCGACAAAATCAAACCCAAGGAACACATTTACAGCCCCAAGCAGAAGCATGATCCGTCCAAGCCAGCGATGCGCGTAGGCGAAGGGACCTTTGCCTCCTGTCCTCCGGAAGAAACGATGCTGCAGGATTCCCATAAGGGGCTGGAACAGGACCAGACTGCATACAACCACAAAGCCAATGATAGGATGATGGTGGGTTAGCTGTTGGATATCGCGGGCCATCACAATGCCCAATGCCATCCCAGTAACAGCCAAGCCAAGAGCGAACAATTGAAGCGTGCCATGGGTGACAACAATATTGGATGATGAGGAGAGATGAAGGAGCAATGCAGAGAGAGGAAATACCCCAATGAACGCGACAATCATGATCACACCATGTGCGATCTTCTCACGTCGAAACTTTGCCTCATCAAATGTAGGCCCTGTAACATACCCAACCTTGGGCACATCGACGAAAGGGTTGGCCTCTGAAGCGGTGCTCCCAATCGCTGGCTTCAGATCGATCTGCATCACACCCTTCTGGTCGTGTTCAACAATGGTCGCTGTTTTCTTCTGCGAGACTAGTGGTCTTCCATATTTGATTGCCCAGATCCATGGACTCGAGGGCTTGGATAAGTCAAGGCTACCACCACTCCAGGAGAGACAGTTGTCACACCTAATATTGGCGGTGATCATTCCCTCAGGGGCCCCACTACCACTCATGACGGAAATATTTGCTTCTTGGTTGTACAAAGGCTGAACATGTCCGACTCCGGTACGCGGGGAAACAGTGACATTGTCTCCAGATCTGTAAACAACAAATATATTGGCACCAGCCATATGGTCACCCTGTCCAAGCGCAAACCATTCTACATGCGCCTTGGTCGAATTCAGCTGCATATATATTGGCCCGGAGTTTTTACTCGCAGTAGACTCGGGGATATGTACGCTGAAGGTGAGTCCCTCGTTCTCGGCGGGAGAGAAGACTGCGAACTGGGCCAAAGCCCCAAACACCCATAAAAGTAAACAGGAAATGTGGAATTTCATTTTGAATTAGCTGGAGGGCTGTCAGAGCTACCACGAAGAGGAGCACCCTTCTCAATAAATAAGCGATTGAACGGGGCTACTTCTACAGTCCGACAAAAGTTACACGGGATCGTCATGGCGACAGTTATTCTCATACAGACTGAGAATAAGCTGTGTTCGCCGAGAATCATGCTTCCCCTCGTATTGTCCTTTTCGTCTAGTAAGTTTAGGCTGGTGTTGGAGATTGGTACAACCGAAGTCAGCGCCGATCTAGCTATTCACCTTCTCCATATGGAAGGGCTCGACATACTCCGTTAAGTGCAGCTTATTCAGAATCAGGAATAATATCAGCGATATCAAATCTCGCCCTCGTTCTATGTGATATTAGTCATTGGCTGCGCCTTGATGGGGCAAGAGACCATGGAATCGGGTTGGAGGTTTAATCCAATGATCCTTGCGTAGACTCTCGGCCATGGAATCTTATCAGAAAAGAGCTTTAACGTGAGGATCAGGCTTCGGATACGTCTTCCTTTATTCGGTAAGTGCTGTAGAACTCTATACTTTAAATTCCGATGCTCGGGCCTCTGCCAGACGTGGGAAGATCCGTCATTGTGGCTATGCTCTAACGTCCGCCAGGAAGGCTGGGGCACGCTATCTGGCCGAACGCGAGAACGAAAACGCAGTCTAGTCAGTATCTGGGGCCAGAAATCGAGACTTCCTTCGCAATCGTGCCCCGTATTTCATGAATAGCAAAGGTACAGGAAGTGCAAGACAGGATATTCCACCTAGAAGACTCGCTGCAGGCCCCAGACCCAGGTTCTCGAACATGGGCCGCGCAGCCACGGGCAAAACACATGCCAGGACAGATCGAAGGATTGTATTTGCAGATACCGCGCTCGAAGCATATGGCCCATAGGTGTCCACCAAGAAGTTCAGGCATTGTTGGAAAACAATGTTGAATCCTGCTGCGATAAAGCCTGTAATTTCAGCGTCAACCAAGGCATTCATGTGATTCGGGTCTTGTTTCAGGATTGTTACCTCCAGCAACAACAGGCGACGGCCAAGGGTACTTTGGAGCTGCAGTCCAACCAAACCAAAATAGCCCTATTGAGAGAAGCACTCCCCCTATAATGATGGGCGGCAGTCGAGCTTCCGGCACAGCCTTCCCGTTGTTTTCTTGTACAGCCTTCCTGTATCGAGGTTGATTGGCAAAATTGATAAAGATGGCACAAAAGACTCCCACGAGGATTGACAGGAATGGAAGTGTCGAAACAAGTAATCCCCAGCCTCGATCTTCATTGAACACGATCGGGAATACCTCGAGGGTTAAATATATTAGACTGTAAGTGAATGATGCATAAAGTGCGATGAATAGCACCATCGGCTCGGTAAAAAGCATTCTATCGAGGCGTCAGTCACAACCCCAAACTTAATTTGGGGAATCAGGCTAACCTGAGAGGTCGTGCAACATTCTTTGTCACCACGGTTCGTAGATCCATTTTCTGCTTTTCTTGTGGATGCCAGTATCTCTCATCGCCCGTGGCCTTTCGCAGCTTCTGTGCCTTTCCCTTCAAAATGATAGGGGCATATGTCTCAGGGAGACATAGACCACATAGTGCAAAAAGAAAGAAGGCAAGAATGGCCTCCAGATACTCAGACCCTAAAACACGTCTCAGTAAACAAAGTCCCGAAGCGCAGGTCTTCTAACATTACATACATCGCCATCCCAGGTGGGGGTTTTCTGAGAATGCTGCTCCTACAATAGGTCCAACTGTTGGGCCACCCGTGATGCATAAAGTGACAAAGCTCATGGCATTGCCTCGAGATGCTGGAGTGAAGATATCTCCAAGCGCGGCAGGAACATTGCTAATAGGTGCAGATGCGAATATGCCGCCAAAAAAGCGAGTCAGAAAAATCGCTGCTGCGTTCTCGCTTCTGGCTGTACCAATGCTGAAAACGCCTAAGATAAACATAGCCGGCAATATGCTCACTCGACGGCCCCAGACTTCGCTAATCCCCGACCAGATCATAGGACCAAAGGCCCATCCTGAGGTCCATTAGATTCCATATTCACGTGTATGGCGGTATATCTCAGCACCACTAACCTAGTACAAATAGTGCCACTGTCAGTGACGTGACTTCCATGCTCACCCCAGTATATTTTGCAATTTCTTGTGAGCCTGGAGAAATAATCGATGATCCAAGTGCACCACACATGGTCAGCAAGCTCATTTGAAAAACGAGCCAGACTTTATAGAGGGAGCTGAAGTTTTTCGGATCTTCAGGATCGTTCTTATCGAATTGTACTTTGAACGCATCTTGGCCCTCTGTCTTTATTTGTTCGCTGCTTGCTGGTTGTGCCTCAAGGTCTGAAAGGGCCATTGCTGATGCTCTTGCTACTTGTTGTATCCACAGAGGATGATTGAGTGATTATATTGGGATGAGGCCAACTTATATATCTTATCCAACGCGCAGGTTATATGAGAAAGCCGACAGATACGAGACTCGCGGAAGATCTGATACTTGCTCTCTCCTCTGATTGGTAAGTCTGATGGCCCTGGTGTCCACTCTTCCGACCATGCTAACTTCATCCAGACTAGTGGCGGCCGCCGAGACCCACACGTGGGCCACGCCCATCTTCCTCAATCCACGCAATACAGCGGCCGACAATTCTTATTCTCCAGCATCGGACGCTTCCCCTGATCAATTTATTGATGATGCACATAGTGGCGGCCGCCAGACTGTGTATGCTTTCCTAGTCGTTTTGCTTCGAATTCCATAGCGGGAGCGTTCGCGAAACAAGCTGCTTATGTGGAGCACTTATCCTGGACTATGGAGCGTGCGTCACGAGTCTGCGCTACTTGCAAAGCACGCAAAAAAGGCTGCGACAAAGTCCTACCATATTGCGGATATTGCACCCGTCGAGGAATTCTCTGTTCCTACGAGTATGCTTCTCCTGAGAGCTCCAAGGGACCCGAACGCGTCCCATCATCGCTCGCCAGTGCAGGCTCTAATGCTTCACTCTCTTCAAGCCCGTTCCCGTCTTCGGACTCAGCCTGCTCATTTTCTGGCTTGGAGAATAGTATCCAGCTTGATATACATAATATCTTTAGCAACACTGTTCGGGCTTTTTCTGAGGTGTGCGATCAATACTTCGGAAGCTTTCACCGCTGGCTCCCCATTGTATCGCAAGAATTGCTTCTCCAAGCTACTGCCACCAATCTAGATGGCTCCCCTCCTTTGGACCTGTCACTCCTGGTACTATCCATTTACTTAGTGACGCTGAATCCCTCGGAAGAAAATGAAGGCCCCCAGATGTCTCCTCAGAAGCTTTACGTGGAGATCAGAGTGCTATTAGCCAAGTTACAAATCATGTTGCCTGCTTCAGTATACCTCGCCCAAGCAGCACTCTTAGTTGCTGCATATGAGTATGCATGTGGTAGGCCTCATGCTTCATATGTTTCTATTGGAGTGTGTGCTCGAATGCTGTCTATCCTCAGACTTGATAGACTCAAGTCACGGAGCCAACAAGTGAATGACGGCTCAGTATCTGATGTGAAGAGTCTCGAATCTCAAAATCTCTATTGGGGTATCATAATGCTTGAGAGGTATGCATTCATTACGTTCACGAATTTCAAGTCACTAAAACTAACTTTTGACAGACTTGTGGCAAATGAATGTTCCTCAGATCACCTTAAACCGTCATTTAGAATTCCAAGTCCCGATACAGAGCTTCCATCTGACCTTATACCAAAATACTTTACCATTTCTCCTATTCCAAATGAAGGCTTTAGCGGCGAGGTCAACCCCACTGTTGGTGACCTACAATCATCAAAAGTTGGATCGTTTGGCCGCCAGATACAGGCAATCTGCTTTCTGGATCAAGTCTTAGAAGCTACGAATGAAGCAAGTCCAGCACCTATTTCCATTCTCCTCACGCTCGATGAGAAGCTCTGGGGCTTTTTAGCTATATTGATGGGTCAATCTTCATCACCGAGGCATCACTGCGGTGCTAATGGAATCATGGTTAGGTACGTACAATTTAAACCTGGACGCCAGGCTACAAACTAATTTCTTAGGTCTCTCGTTCGTCTTCATCAACATATCCTCAAAGAATCATCATTTCATGGAACATTTGACGCAAAAATCCAAGAACAGTCACATGCTGCCCTCGACACACTCTCTCGAATGATGATAGAAGTTGCTCATGATCACCTGGAACGATTTGTTCCAAGTCAGATTGATTCGCTTCCTCTTTCATGTTCCTACAATATGCGATCCATGATGGAACTCATCAAAGATCGCTGGCGTGATTTCAATGATCATGGACCTTTACAGGGGCTAGAAGCATTTGCCATGCTACATCGGATTGTTTCCAAAAGATGGAGAACACCATTGGATCACTAATAGCCACTATACTGGTATATTCCAGCCCATCAATATGTATTAATAGTTCAATTAATGCTGATGGCTGGCTATTTGAAACCACTATGGGTTGGAAAGGAAACACCTACGAATCACGCCGCCTAAGAATTGGAATGGCCGATGTTTCGCGATCCCTTTGGCCCCTCCTCCAGGCCGTTCCTCCGAGCTATGTCGGGTCTCCATCGCCAAAAAGGGCGCATGAATGATGAGCTATTTTCCCCTCGCTCGAGTATATCCGCAGCGTGCTTTGATTAAAAGTGTTAGCAGTCTTGCAGAAGCTATTTACCTTATCAAGTCTCACCTCTCCGAGAATCGGCAAGAACTTAGCTCCGTGACCACTTCCTCCCGTACAGACGAAGACAGATTGCTCGGCATATTCAGGAACATAATCGATCTATTCGATTCAGATATTAGCCTTCGATTTGTTGTTATGAGAACGCCGCTATTTTTCATACGACAAACGAATTATCCAGCGAATCGGTATACCAGCAAAGCTTCGTGGAGTGAAATGGTACCCCATCAAAATCTGAAAGAAATATGGACACAAATTGCCTAATTGAATGAACAGATCTCTCGGGAATTCTCGATGAGTCTTCCGGGGACAATGGAATAGACCATTGGCCATCTTGTGTGAACGCTGCCTCTTTAGGTGCGCTCTGGAAGTTGGTATACTGAAGGAAAATATTAGTAGAAGGGTTTAGATCAGGATTCTCAGCAAATGATGTTACCTTAGTCCCCCGATATCCAATTTTCACAAGACCCTCGGGTGTACGAGGTAAAACGTATATGCTCCCAGTATCCTTTCCTGAGTCGGCTCGGGGCTGTGCTTTCCAAGTTATGACTGGAAACCTCTCTGGGGAGTACTTCTCCCAGAGTTCGGTGTTGTCAGGGTCAATCTTGAACGTCGCAATGCTACCTCCAGAGGATTCCAGGTGATAACTCAAGTCAGGAAGAATTTGGGTTGAGAATGATCCGGCTGCATTATATCAGAAATGCTTGAACGGAAGTATAAGAAATCCTTACCAGCAATAACGACAACATCTGCGACATGGGTCTCGCCATCCTCGGTAATCAGACCTGTCACTATAATCTTATCGGGATTTGCCTGACTATTTTCTTTGTTCAACGCCTTGACTGCGCCTGACTCTGGACCAAAGTAGAATTGGACCCCTTTAGCTGCTGCAACCTTTTGATAATATGCACAAGCTCTGCTACATCTCAAGAATCCGGCAGTTGAGTCTAGAACAGATTCATACAAAACCTTGGGAGAAGAGTTTGGAATGTCAAACTCCAGTAGCTTGACTAGCCAACCTGTGTCTTGGGCACGCTGGCGGTCAACGGGGTCGCTTTTGACAAACTGAATGTGTCGCAGACCATCGCGCTCCATATTTGCCAAAGTCTCCTTTTCCAAGGCACTAAGTTCCTCCGAGGGTTGCACGCGCAGCATTCCGCTATTCACAAAGAGTCTCCCTTCGCCGGAATCTCGTTCTTTGAACCCTCTTTTCTCATCCTCCAAGATCCATCCTTTTCTGCTTTCCATGGCGAGACGCTGATAATGGATCTCTTTGCCGTATGACGCTCTGAACTATTTTATCATTAAATCTATGTTTTTCTTCCTTCAAAATCTTGACTTACGATCTTGTTATGGTCTGCTGACGCAGCTTGGACATCTTTATCCTCCGGGGAGTATCCATTTTCGTCATATAGACTTCGATCGAACACAGTGACACTATGGCCTATATTAGCTTTAGCAAGAACGAGATAACCAACCTGTGGACACTGATTAAATACTTACCTTTATCTCGAAGGGCAACCGCTAACGAAAGGCCGAAGATTCCGGCTACTTTTTCATCAATTATGCCATTCAACCCTTTTTTAAGTCGGACTAAATTACTGACCCCCGATAATTGCAACAGATTTTTGCTCCGCCATTTCTTAAAGTTCCATCCAAGTTGCTGTGTAGATGAGTCGAAGATGTTTGGATGGACGAAGATACCCCGCCCGACGTTGAATGCGATAAATATAATGCTCCGCACAGTAGTCCGATCTCGCCCAGTCAACCACAGGGTCCCCATCGATGACCGTGAAATACTCTTTCAAGTTTTATAGGTCGCTGTCATTGATCAATTGGACCCAGCTGGGCAGTGTGGTCTACTAATCATCACACAAGCAGCATGACAATACTTTCAGATACCTTTGGGGATTGTCGATCTAGTAATTATCGACTATTATCTTCATTCCTATTTCTCTTGATATTTCACAGAAATTTTGAGGCGAAAGTTGGATCGAGATAAACGACTAGCGGTTCTTATAGGCAAGCAGCTCACGGCGCTTATAAGAAATCCCAAAAGAAACCGGGAGTAGAACATGATCCTAACGAGATAGCAATATTTTTCGAGTGCAGGGTATCTAGTGAAAGCCTTGCAGCGGATAATATCATCTATAGATTCCTGTTGTACCGGTCGTGAGACACTTTAGCCCCGTAGGTCCTTGAGGCTGAAGGGTTGCTAGTGCTTCGGCGCCGAGCACACGGCAAACCGAAGTCTCGGCGCCGAAGGACTATTTCCCCAATCCGAAGGAACAGCTATAAGAAGAAACAAGGGCAAATTCACAATATTCACAATATCCTTCAGATTCAGTGACGTCTCTTGAACAGGAGTGGGCTTTATCATAATTCTTGAGTTTATTCATCATGACAGATCCGCATGAAGAATCCGTGCCGTCCGTAATTGAGAAAAAGCCGAACGAAGCCTTAAATTCGAACAATGAAGCCTACAAAAAGTCAAAGGCTGAGGAACAAACACTCACTGGCCTCCCTCTGGTTTTGGTACTAGTCGCCATAGTCAGTGCTACGTTTTTGGTTGCTTTGGTAATTAAACCTCCATTCAAATTTCCTAACAAAACTAAGTCTTTTTCAAGGATCGAACAATTATTGCAACGGCCACACCCAAGATCTCGGATCAATTCCACGCACTAGAGGATATCAGTTGGTATGCCAGTGCATATCTAGTGACTAGTAGCGCCACTCAACTTCTTTGGGGCCGCATCTACACCTTTTACTCAACAAAATTTGTATTTCTTTCGGCTGTCGTGATCTTCGAAGTGGGTTCAGCCGTATGTGGTGCTGCGCCTAGCTCTACAGCTTTTATTATCGGTCGTGCCATAGCTGGAATAGGCTCGGCAGGTATCTTCAACGGCACCACAGTGATTATTACCAAGGTTATGCCCCTGCATAAGCGACCGATGTTTGTTGGGTTGATGGGGTCAACATTCGGAGTCTCATCGGTAGTGGCCCCTTTACTCGGAGGTGCATTCACAGATCGAGTGACATGGCGCTGGTGCTTCTATATCAAGTGAGTGAGACGAAGTTCGTCTGCGGAAATCGAATTTACACTAACATGAGCGAACCTACTATAGTCTTCCTATCGGAGGCCTCGTGTTAGTCATTGCAACGCTATTCCTTCGCGCGCCTGCTCTTAAGAGTACGACACACCTAAAGCGTCAGATAGTTAGACTCGATCCTCTAGGAACAGTGCTATTTCTACCGGCCGTCGTTTGCTTCCTTTTGGCTCTCCAGTGGGGTGGTGCCATGTATAGTTGGAACAATGGTCGCATTATCGCTCTGTTCGTTCTAGCAGGTGTCTTGACAATCGCCTTTATTCTGGTTCAGATCTGGCGCCAGGAAGATGCAACTCTTCCGCCAAGGATCATCAAGAAGCGAAGTGTTGCACTCAGTGCTGTTATGATGTCGTTCTCTGCAGGTGCCATGATCTCCATGCTTTATACTCTCCCGCTTTGGTTCCAAGGGGTGAAGGGCACGACTGCCGTGCAATCCGGTATAGACAATATCCCGATGGTGCTGGCTATGGTTGTCTTCATCATTCTGTCAGGAGCGATGATTACGAACACGGGGCATTATATGCCATTTGCCTATCTATCAGCGGTTTTGATGGCAGTTGGTGCAGGGCTTCTCACGACACTTAGGGTAGATTCTGGTCATCCTGAATGGATTGGCTATCAAGCTCTCTTTGGCTTTGGACTTGGTCTCGGCATGCAGGTTCCCAACATCGCAGCGCAGGTAGCACTTGAAAACTCGGATGTACCAATTGGAGTCGCGGTCATTTTTCTGTTCCAATCACTCGGTGGTGCCATCTGGGTTGCTGTCAGTCAGAGTCTCTACACCAATTACTTAGCCAGAATGCTGCCGACGATATCTGGAGTTGATACGAGTGCACTCCTTGGGGCTGGGGCAACAGGCCTAGCTAAGATGGCTCCCGCAGACAAGCTCGATGCTATTTTGATAGTTTATAATGAAGCTTTGCGCAGGTCTTTCATACTTCCGGTCGCGTTGTCTTGCGCGATACTTCTGCCAGCTCTGGGTATGGAATGGCGCAACGTCAAAAAGGAAAGTGAAAGGCGTGAAAAGATGAATGTCGGCAGTGAGAAAATGCCGAAACGAGAGGATGTTCTTGATTGCGACACTCAGGAGCATGTATAAGGTTTTATTTAAAATGGGGGTATTCTCAAAATGGTACCTCCTCCGCCTATGTCGACATTTTTATTATAACAACTCCACTCACATTGCCACACTATCTTGAAATAAGGACTTTGTACAGATTAGTATACATGCTAGCCCCGCTCGCAAAACGCACGAAGTGAACCTCGAATATTACTTGTTATATTTACTTAAGGAATGTGGGGTGAGGCACATGGTCCGAGATGAAGATCCCCCCGCGGGTACTAGATAGAATAATCAAAAGGCCGATCCATAGTATTTTTTTACGAACTGGTGACACCATTGGATAATTTCCGATTCAAAATTGAGACAAGCTCAAGTTTTTTCAAGGATAGGTTGACACACCCCCAGACGATAGGTTGACACACCCTCAGATGACACGACAAATTAAATTGTGGACTCCGTACATGCATGCAAAGATCTATATTCTGGGCGTTCTTTCTTGGCCAAGGGCTCATTTTGGATTTCATTCATTAAGAATTTCATTAGAATTAAAATAAAGTCCGTTCATATATACTAGATTTTTAATGACAGTGTTAGGGTTGGGGTGGCCAGGCTGGACACTTCAGGTACTCCGTCGAGGGCTTTGTTCGTCCGAATCGACCCTCGATGCGGGCTCATGTGAGATCTCAATAGTAGTCTGTTGGTAGACACCGTTCAGATTTGATAGCTCCACATCTTTTTTCGGGACTATATTCTCCTGAGAACCTTCAAATGGACTTAGGCGATCTTCATCGCCAAAGCCGCTAGGGCGTATTTTCGAGCCCAGCCGAGATCCCAAGTGAAATCCTCCTTTCCGAGGCTTAGAGGCAGTATTTGTCGTGATGTTTGTTTGCCATTGAGAGTCAGTGCCATTGTAGTAAGCACGGTCAGTTGTGCTGTGCTCGGTATCAATCATCAAATGCCGGCGAGTAAGGGTATAGACGGCGACATCCATAAGTCCGGAGAGCGCCATCAGACAGCCTGCGACACCAAAGTAGGTTTTGCTAGGTGAATTGCCACGGGCTGTGGACATGCGGCCCGCCGCCAGTGGCAACGACAGAATCAGGTATGTAAGTGGATAGATAACCATGTAAATGACGACACGGTTCAACCTGTGTAGACTTTCTTGTTGACCAGTTCGAAGAAATTTTGCCTGACTCATACGACGTCGGAGATAAAAGAACATGATAGCGTAAAGCACTACAGTGCCGAATTCAGATAGAAAGATCCATAGGTAGTGACCGTACAGGCGCTCGTCCTCATGCTCAGGACTCACCCAGCACTGTGCAGTTAATGGACAGCAACAATTTCTTTTTCACGGATATCGAAGACCCTAACGTACCCAGTTGGCTTCTGAGATGACAAAAGATTTGGGTCCATACAGTCCCACCGGGATGAATCCCAGGAGAAGAATAAAAGCCCACAGGGCAATAACGCAGTATGTGAAGATCCTAAAGGGAAGTTGGCGGCCTCTGAGAACGACAGCCCCAGTATGAATGGCAATCGACAAAACGAAAAGTCCACTACCAGCATCTCCTGTCTGAATCCACCACCCTTGTAGATAGCACGCTGCTGTGCCAAATTGAACACTTCCGCGAGTGGCCCAGTATAGGCTAATGGTGAAGGAAATGGCTTGTTGCAAATCAATAATTAAAAGATTGTAGATAAGAACAACATATTGGTTCTTAGCCAGTGGCTGTTTGTAATACTGCTTCCAGCAGATGAAGCGGTAGGTAAGGAATGACAAGAGGCCCACGGTGGACACTAACGAGAAGAGGGCAATCACCCCCATAGCGATGAATAGCGAACGATCACTTCCAATGAGGGGAGCTTCTTCGCGGAATTCCCAGCGACGGGCAAGCTGGGAAATGTCTCCATCATGGTTCGCGTATAGAGAACGCAATACATGGGTGAGGAAAGGCATTTTCCATGGGTTAACAAGTTTGGGAAAAGAAAACTAGACACTCCAATGACGGAAGCCAGCTTTGTTAAAAGAACAAGCTCTGTACCACGGACTTGTCCCGTAAACTAAGCTACGGTCCTCGAACCTTAAGGTTTCTCATATATCAGTCAACGGTGGGACATCAGATCCATGGTTTGCCCACATAATAGTGGCTGAATAAACCCCATTAGGAGATCTGTGTTTGGGTAAAAATTCTGAAGCTCAATGAACGGACGGAGTACACCTGCTTGTGCCAGAGCTCAATCCACTCTACACTCTCATCGCTGTATGGCTGACAGGGCCTACCACGACACGAGGAATCCCCACAATGCCGGCACGGAAGAGTATTATTACGATGGTGCAGCCACGTCCTCAACTAAAAAATCTGACGCCGATCGCTTCAATCGAAGAACAAAGAAAAGCTTGTTGCGGGGGATTGTGAATGGGTGATCCCACCAGTCATTATCGTTATTTAGCATCAAGTACGAACAGAAATGCAGCAACCCTGGCGCTCATCCGTGGGCCGTTCGTATTGGGGCCCAGCGGTCCACATTTTATCGAGAAAGGCCCGCTCGTAGTCCAAGCGGCTCCTCTCTGGTCTTGGAAATCCTTTAAATACTCTTAAGTGTTTAACGAGGAGTTATTGATTTCTCCCCCAAAACAGGGCCTCTATAAGCTCCAGACACAATGTATGAAACAGAGCATGACAGGCCTAAACTTGAATATAGCCTTCTTCCAGAATCTCCATAGACGTTTGTCGATCAAACGATCTGCCTCTATTCAGATCAGAGACTACTACTCAATGTAGAATCGCGTGCTGTTGATCGAATAGAAGATTCGGGGGCTAACATTCTAGTTGTTCCTTCGGCCCCTGGCATCGGTAATCGATCCAAAGCGTTTTTTGACCTTGAAGTGCCGCGTAGACATCCTTTGGGCCGTTCTTACGCCATTTGTGCGCAGGGATCTCTGCTCTATCGGGGTCCATCATTGCAGTTCATTGAAGATCTGAAGATCCTGATTCGAGCCGAAGGGGATCAAAGCGCCCCTTAGCCTTCTTCACATGATAGTCCGATCAAATGAGGCTACGGACACCTGTTCCTTTTCTAGGTATTGCTGCCGTGGGTGGAGATTGTCAAGCCACGAGGGTCAAAAAGTCAATAGTTCGCTGGGGCGCTGCCGTGCCTCGTAACAGCAGTGGAGCGGCAGACAAAGATAAGCGCCCGCAGGTGTTTGGGGGGGGATATAACTCTAATTAAATTGACCGTTTGCATGAACAAGTCTCTGTGGCGCAATC